>JARKHS020024203.1:0-197169 GCA_030143305.2 Amblyomma americanum | reverse complement strand
CTTGTTGACGACGACGCTGACATCCACACGAATATTTCCTTGGACGGCAGAGGTACACAGCTTCGCTGTAAAAATGCAGGCAGCACTTTGGTGACGTGAAGTGCGGTGAGGCGAAACCCTTTAGCGCGGTGTTGCTGCTTGTGCTGCTGATGTGTGGCGAAGATGTTGCATTGGCTGTTGGCGCCTTGCGTATTACCAGTGTGTTATCGTATACTGAGTTCCCAGTTACGACATACTACACTAACCACTAATGTTACTAAATAAATAATGATTAATTAACTAATTACCTAATTTACACTTTATCATCAACCAATTGCCAGATAACTATATACTTATACCTATTACTGAATAATAATTAACTAATGACTAATCACTATTTAACTAGTTACTAATTACCTAGTATATTTAGTGCACTATATATATAGCTACGACATAGAAAAACCATTGAGGACTACATTAGTTTGATTGACAGCTATAGTGTGACAATTTTCAGCGAACATCCTCGCTGGCGAGTTATGAGCTTATAAGGGCTTTCGACTTAAAACTTTTCAGCCAGGAAGCCGAAAACTCCTTTATGGTACAAAATTCATGCGCAGTTTCATTTATTATGCAGATGGCCTAGAGGCCAGAGAGACAGAGAAAAAACTTCATTCTAAAGAAGAAGATGCTAATCGTCCTGGTTTGCTTTAGCCACTCCAGGTGGCCGGCAGTTTAAGTATGTCGGCGAACTCCTGCGCTCTTCTCGCGTTTCGATGGAGGCGAAACGCAAAGGCACTCATGTGTTGTGCGTTGTCTGTGAACGTTAAAGATTCCCATGAGGTTGAAATTCTGTTGGTGCTGCTGGCGAAAAATGTTTTTATGTTTGTTTTTTCGGGGAAAGGAAATGGCACAGTATCTGTCTCACATATCGGCGAACACTTGAACCGCGCGGTAAGGGAAGGAATAAAGGAGGGAGTGAAAGAAGAAAAGAAGAAAGAGGTGTCGTAGTAGAGGGCTCCGGAATAATTTCCACCGCCTGAAGATCTTTAACGTGCAATGAAATTGCACAGCACACAGGCGCCTTAACGATTAATGTTCAAAGAGAGTATTTTGGAGTCAGAGATCTCCGGGACATGGTCGGTACCCTTAGTCCGGGACACCGCACGACGAGACCCCGTCGCACGCCTGCTTTACCAGAGCATTTGGGGCTCCATGCCCTTCCCGCAGAAAAAGAGAGATGGTGAGGATTCTGATTGCATGCCCACACAATGGGAATCGAATTGGCTGTTTGGGAAAGGAAATGGCGCAGTATATGTCTCACATAACGGCTGACTCCTGAACTGTACCGTAAGGGAACGGATAAAGGAGGAACTGAGAGAAAAAATGGAGAGAGGTGCTGTAGTGGGCTCCCGAATAATTTCGATCACTTGGGGATCTTTAACGAGCACTGACAACGGACAGCACTCGGGCGCCTTTGCGTTTTGGCTCCATCGAAATACAGCCGCCACGGTCGGGTTCAAACCCGGGTACGCCCGCTCAGTAGCCGAGCACCTTCACTGCGCCACCGCCGGGGCGCCACACTTTGAGAAATTTGTGAAAATTCGTATTTGGAAAAGACATCGCAGATCTCTTCAATAACTCCTGTTTTGCTCCCATCACAAGTGGCGCTGTTGACGTGTTCAATGAGCATTGAGTCAGCTACTGTGCAATTTCCTTTCCTCAAAAACAATACTGAAGACAAATTATACACCCTGAATTTTACGGGTGTGTTGCCCAGCGTCAGTAAGTTGCCTAATAAAAGTATGAAGTCTTTACACGCTCTGAGAAACTCCATTTGGAAACGAAATTAAAAACTCCTGAAAAATGTTAAAAGTAATGTACTAAGTGCTTAAAAATGCCAATATTTATAAGATTGATGATATATTAGGTGCAGAGTTTTGCTTTCAACGAGGGCACCATTGCTGCCTCAATGGAAAGTCGTGACGGCAGGAATATGAATGCAGCGGTCTTGTAGCGTTGCACCCACGCGACGATGGCACTTTATTTAAATGTACCAAAGTATGCCGTTAAATATGTTTAGTTCATATTGGATGGAACTTGTATGGAGGTCTACCACTCTTTAAAGCGTGCTTCGACCACATATACCTCGAATGAGCACAGTGACGCTAAACTGTTGTGGTTGAGTCGCCAGGCCGTAGCTCAGTAGTAAGGCCTCCCATCGTTTTTTCGTCTTTATGCCTCATCCCTTCCGGAGGGCACGAGGGCATTCTCTTACATGTGGCCCTAGGTGCCTCTATGTTCGTAGTTTGAGCATTTTTCTGAAAATCGCCCTGGGTACATAAGACTCCAATGGGCCTGGTATCGAAAGGTGTAAGTTTGTGACAGGCGCCAGTTGATGGCTTGGTATCTTTTCAAGGATATATCCGCTGGAGGAAGTGTAGCTCGTTAATAATAATAATATATAATAATAATAATAATAATAATAATAATAATAATAATAATAATAATAATAATAATAATAATAATAATAATAATAATAATAATAATAATAATAATAATAATAATTGGTTTTGGGTGAAAGGAAATGGCGCTGTATCTGTCTCATATATCGTTGGACACCTGAACCGTGCCGTAAGGGAAGGGATAAATATAGTTCTGTCTTATCTATCTATCCCACCACGCGATTCCTGTGTATGAAGACTACTTCGCTCGGATCCGCCCGAAAAAAAAGCCTCGGGCGACCTCGTGGGCCTACTCATTACGAAGGGGGGATGTATGTGCTGGCGTCCAGAGAAGTGTTAATTTTCCTGTCTATTATATGATGGATAAGAATTGTATTTTTCAGGAAGAAGACGCGGTGACTGCTGAAATTTAGTATGACAACTTTGGACTGACTGATAATATACCTCGCTTTTGTGCCTACACAAGCCAGTGATGAAGAGCGGGAGAGAGAGAGAAATAACATTTATGTTCACCCGTGTAAAGGTTGATGAGTGTCCGAGGCGCCGCCCGGTCCCAGCCATGTGCTTCCCCGCTACCGTCGACCGGGATCTCTTGGATCTCAGCAGCGCAAGGGCGAGGCGGATGACTGCACGTTGTTTAGTTTCGTCCTTGTGAAATAGTGCCTCTCAGGAATCATCCGTTCTATCAAGTTGTCCAAAGTTCGTAAATGTGCATATCACATGGATAAGGTCCGCTATGCCCTCGCAACGTTTGCACCTGAGGGTGAAAATCTCCGAGTGACAATTGCTATAAAGCTGAGGGTGGGGAATACTGCGGTTTGTATCTTGCGCCACGAGTAGGAAAGCCATAGAAAAGCAATCACACACAGTTTCACACAGCACCCCTGGGCACGTGAACAGCAGCAAGTAGATGTCATCGCTCTTTTTAGCGTACAAGGAAAACGTATACACCTGCATCGGAGCAAAGCGGAAGTCAGGAGCCATGCTTCTTGCGATGTTCCCGTGCCCACTGAATCCGAGGACGGAGAGGCCACAGCTTAAATTCCTTGCGGGCGATGATGCAGTTTTCGATGGGGTTGAACGGCCGAAGGCGAGCGAATCCATCCGGTGCGCAGGAAGGAAAGATATGTTGAAGGGGCCACTGTCAGGCAGTGGCGGTGGTAGCATCTGAGCTGATTGGCATGAGCAATATAGCGATTCCGGTATCAGCCAGATGAAGAGGAGCGTCAGCGTAACCTGCATCGGAGCAAAGCGGGTAGTCCGGAGCCATGCTTCTTGCAATGTTTCCGTGCCCACTGACTCGATGCTTTTCTGCCCAGCCTTAATGTATTTAATATCTTGTTAAGGATGATAATTACTCCTTCACATAAAATGCATTCTAGCCAGCGTATGGTGGAAATGAATGCGCGTTTCCGGGAGACGCGACCATGCATGCAATCTTGTGGAATGTCGTAGAGTACGAATATAGCTGGGCAGTGAGCACGGTGCGTGAACACTAACATTTTTAATGTCTGCCTTTAGGAGTAGTGCCTCCTAAATGTTTTATTTTTTTCAACTCCATGATTCTTTCATCAAACTGCCTGATAAGGTTGTAGGATCGCATTCCTACACCAGGTTTCAAGCTTTATCGCCTAAGATTATGAATTATGCGCAATTGTGAGCGTCATGTTTTGCAGCGGTAGCTATCAATGCCTCAGGTCCCGATATCATGATCACATAGAGGGAACAGACCGAAGAGGGCCTGTTCAGAGCTCTAACAAGCACCACGTCTACTACGTTATATTCTGTAACTTAAATTAAACTTTGCCACGATCGTTAATTATGTCGAAACGACGTAAACGGATAGTTGAAAAGACAAACAGAAAAAGAAATATTGACGACACTTAAGTGCCTCTGGTATTATTGAAGTTTCTTCTTGACATTCTCTTGCATTTCGCACTGATTTTCTGTCTACAAGATTTCAAGACTTCGCCCACAAGTCTAGAAGGCGCCTTTTTGCAAGAATTCTCTTACCCCATCAGAGTCACTACATTTCCTGAAATATTCTTCAGCACCTTCTCTCACTTGAGAGACGAAGGCGTGGGTAGCATTAGACACCAAGGCGTATTTCGCCCTGAGCAGTTGGTTGCATCGTAGCATTACCGCGCCCACATCTTCTCTTTGCGTCCTGTAGCCCTCAGTAAATTATTGTCATTTGATCGCTCTGCAATTCCATAAACGTAAACGGAATTGATGAGGAATAAGCCCACTGTCTGATCGAAACACTGATATACGCTGCAGAATGTACCGTAAAGTACGCAGAGTGCATGGGCTCGAGAAATGCGATGCCAAAGAGACGGGTTAAAATTACAGTCGAGTTCGGGAGATAAAAGTAAGAAAGGAATTGTTTTGTAAAAATTCATGTCGTAGTTGGCCAATGGTTCAAGATCAGGCTGTCAAGCGTTACCTTTCAGCAAAGTTTATATCATGTATGTATGTAAAATGCAATATCACATAAATAGTAAAGTAAGAGAGAGAATCAATGCGTTGTTTTTTATGCGCAGGGGTGACTGGCCTAAAGATGGGTGTTTCGGCAACTGCTCTACCTTTGGCTCTTCACAAAGCCAGTGATTTTTTCTACAGTTGTCTTATAATGCTAGTGCGCAGCGAGAACTTTTAGGTGTTTCGCGCTCCTTACTTCTTGAACTGTTAGGGTACGCAATAAGAGAGACGTCTTCCTAGGGCTCATTCCATTCTCTGAAGTTGAGCAGCAGTGTCAAAAGCTCTTCACATAAACATAGTCTCTCTGGAGAGAAAGATATGCTTAATCTCCAAATGCGTCACCGATGTCCACATGTGAGTTGGAAGGGTGAACCTTGTGTACCCGTACCGGCGTGCAGGAGCAGTTGGGGCGCAAACGATGCCAGAAAGTGTAACGTCTGCGCCTCAGTTCACGCCAGAAATCCCAAGTAACGGAAGGGAGGTGAAGAAGGCGGCCGGGAAAAATTATTGTGGTAGGCCACTTTGCGGTCAGAAAGATAAGGTTGCTTGTGTTCGTATTCTGAGCAACTTAGTTTTTAGCGAGTGAACTGCTTCGTAAAGAACATTGCTGTACAGGAGAACTTGTGCATCGCAGATTTGATGCTCCCATTGATGCAAGAGTTTTACTCGTGATTTTCTTTGCACATTCACAATCTTGCTACAAAATGGCCGTTCTGGACAATATTGCGGTGGGAAAATTCGGCATAGAACTAAATATTTGAAGGCGTAAGCTTTACTTGCGCCCTTTAGCGAAAGCCCACATGAATTTGTGTGTGTTCACACTGGATGGTACCTATAAAAGATGGCGTCCTCACGCAACCAGACAGGTGGTGGTTAAATTAATGCTTGGACCTGCGAGGTTGCTCGGCAAGAGCTACCTGGACCCCACAAGTCCCACCAGCGTCAGCACCTGTCATCCCTGGGCACTGGCGCACTGCTTAACCGCTGCATCTCTGCGCCAGGAGCGGTATGAGGACTCTCAGGGATCTATGAATGTCAAGTAATGAAACACCAATTCTGTATATGTGGTCATTAACCCATCAGATATCCCGTCATACCCTGAAGGTGGAGTGCGGCCGGCGGTACGGCGGCGACTGCCTGCAAAAAGTTAACGCGCAGATCAGAAGCGCTGCGGCGGCAGCGCGGCGGCTACTTATAGCCATGCAGAGGTTGAAAAGCCAGCGACATTGCGTGGGGATACTTCAGGCCGCAGCACGCAGCGACATCGTTCTTCAAGTGAGCGGACGGGCTTACGCTTTCTCCCACGTAAGCCGTCATAAGTGCCTCTGCCTATTTTTTTTGCTCCATTCAAACCTTGTTTTTATTACCGTGTTTCAATCTGCCAGCACTTATTTGCCAGAATTGATTTACATTAGGAATTTCTAATGATGCCCTGCACTCCAATTTTACCCACGGAACGGCGTCTTGAGAGCAGCCCCGATGCGTCGTGCAGCTCTTCATACGAATCCAAGGAGACTGGCCTTTTATGCAATCTAGATTAGCCGGGCCCGCTTCATTTTATGGCGTTATCAATTTACACCACGATAGCCGCTCAGGAATCGTTTGTTCTTCTCTCCGCGTGAAAAAGACGAAACCCAGAGCCCATTTACTACTCTTGGTTTCTAGGAATTGCGCGGGTATGCGGCAGCTGTTCAGAAGCGTGTAGCAGTGTAGGGTACGTAAAGGTTCCGGCTAGCGGCGATGGCGAAAACAGTGGACGAAGCTGTGGGTATAATGAAAATATACGACAACAGGTCGATAGGCCCCCTTGCTGAAACTACACTGTAGTATTCTGGAGGCCAGCGTGGTAAATATGCTCTAATTACTAAAAACTGAGCATGAGTGAATATTTTTCGCTTTCCTACTGTCGTCGTCAACGATTTCTCTGGCGATGAAATAAGGGGATATTGAATAAACGGGCGTAAATATAATGAAGTTGAACGTTAATATGTAATGAAATTCAGCGCTTTGCTGTAATGAATAGTGCCCAAAGTCTGGCTGGTGACCAGACCGGCTACAGTGGAGAGGACATGGTACTAACGCTAAAAAACAGGGACGAATGGAGAAAAGAAGGCAACAAAATGCTAGCCAGCAAATGAATTTATTGTCAGAAAACCACGCCTTTATATAGGCAACGATCACGTGCCGTAAAGATGTCAACAACCAAACCGCATGCGCGACGGCAACGTTCCGATTCAAGAAGTTCACTTATTTGGCAGGAAGATAATTCGGTTTGCTGACACACGAGTGTCTTTCTTCGTGTATATGAAAGGCTTGCAGTATCTCCTGCTCTCTCTGGTCCACATTGGCACAGAGCACACGTGTTCTCAAAAAAAAGGGAGTGCATTGTTTTTCATCGTGTGCGCACAGTTTGCAATGTGACACCATGTGTCGACACCGTAATATTGCCGCTGCAACAGTCCTGTGCTCCATGAGGCGAACGTTCGTACAGTGGCGAGTTACATCAGCCAGTTTGACCGATATAACATTTTTTCGCATGTTAACATAATTCTCTGCACTACTTTGGTCCTACACTGGTCAGGTGAGGAAGGTTCCCTTGCCAAAGCCGATGTTGCAATTAAGGTGGAACGCTGTCGCCAACACCCTTGGCACACACCTTCAAAAAAAGGGCTCAATAAAGACCATTGGCAGCCAGCGCTTTGCTGAAGCTGAGCACGTAGACCTTCGCGCTTGAGCTGTAGCGATTTACACAACCAGGGTTTTAGTTTTAGAGGTGCGTTTCGGAGATCTTTATTGCGCACTATATGCGAAGCGGCGAAGCGTTGCTGTGAAGAAGTGTATTAGTGTCCTCTCACTAAGGCTTCAAATCTCGACAATATCCGTTGTCTGTTTGTCTGAAGCCAGCTAGACTGCAGAAATAAAATAAATATTGCCGCGACTGGGCCACGCCTGGGTTTCAAACCCGCGCCGGCACGGACAAATCAGCTTCGCTGGCCGCTGCTCGAGTGCACTACATTATCGCCGCAAGCTATCATACCTCGTAACTGCCACTCTGTCGCGCTGTGCATAGCACGCTATCGTCGTCATCAGTATTAATTCATATGGAACGGACACAGAACACATCGCTACCGCGGTGCGTTTTTATGGTGCCTTAAGCGGTCCCAAAATTTCATAGTGCGCTGCTACTGAGGTCCCAAATCACCGACTTCGTCAATCTTTCGATGAATCCTAATCTTGAAAACTTACCCTCGAGCCGAAATCGAAATGATACGCGACGTGCATGTGAACATACTTCGCATGTGGCGAAGTAAGTTAAATCGGCTGTAATTTTTTGCTTATCTGAGAGCCATACCGTTTCATCTCATACCGGAGCACTGCTTTCCCCGAACACTGCGATTATGCACGGCACTGAACATTAATGAATGTAACAAGCCTTGCAGCCAACGACCCAAGCCTATTTCCGACCTCGTTGCTTTTATTTTACCAGGCGGCATTAAAGTCGCCCATCTCATCGCCCGCCAATGACATCATCTGAAAGCAAAACGCTGAAAAAACTGGCACCAGATTAGACCTTGTAAATCAAGGATAGAACTACCGAGAATGTGGCTGTTTCGAGCTAAGGATACTTCACCTGAACGTGATGTGGGCATGCTAATATCGAAGGAGCAGGTAAGTGATCCTGCGACAGTGATCTGCGTGCTTGCGTTTGCGAGCATGTAGATTGCACGATTTACCTGTGCGACACATTTTTTACGAGCTTCAGTGCATCCACATCACAACACGCTCGTACACATATCCACCGAGTTTTCGATCTGCCATAAGGGAGGGGGGGGGGGCTGCCCGTGAATCTATCGCTGAATCGTGAATCTTCGTGTGGGCAGTGCCCCGCGAAAAAAAATTCGTGGCGGAGGCTCAAGCACTCCAGTCCCTCGCAGTCGGCTCCTGCACTCGTACGCGCATAGGACGCATACTCACAGGCACAAAATGCGCAAGGACAGAAACAAGCAAGCACTGCATTTTCTGTCGTATTCTGTTGTATTGTTGTAGCTCTGTATTGTGTTGCTCTGTATTCGCATACAGAGCTACATGCCCAATACTCTCCAAAAGAAGTCTTGACGCGTATTTCAAACACTTCCTGATTGTAAAACGCTATTCTGCAGTTTTTCTCGATTGTTTAACTTAAAAAATGCACAAGAAACAGAAAAGATTTGCAAGGGCTAATTATGAGCGCCGAAATAATATAACAGGTCCACCCTTTCACACACGGCGTCTGAGATACCTCTCTCGTAGTGGCGATGCATCTAGCAGGAAGCAGCTTTCACTGGTTTCGCTCACGTTTCAGCGCCGTATTACCCCTCGCATATGGTTCCGGTATTAATGTTGTTCGCCTTCAATAAGACTTGATGGTCAATCGAGATAATTTTTGGTTTCTCTAGTTTAAGCCTCTAATGTTTCTAAATCTTGCTTCCCACGTGTCTAAGCAATTGATTTAGTGCTAGCGCGTGACAGTGCAACGAAAATACGCTTTCCGCTAGTTTGGTCAACCTTTGGACGTTATATTCTGCACGGGGCATGCTCCTAGGAATGCTCCCAGTGCTTGGGCTTGGCTCCTCTGGGATGAAACGAGTCAGCTTAGACACGTCTTGGAGGAAGCCGACACCCATGCTCTTGGAGAGGTTCTGGCACGTAATAAGCAGGACACTAGTACACAGCTGCCATGATTTGTACGAGGTCTCAATCGACGGCTTTTCCCATCACGAGCAGCAGCAGAATGTGACCACCCGCGATACCGCCTAGGCGTCGAAGAAATCATTTGACAGAGCACCGTGGTGACATTATGACGTCGTCGTCTACGATACGCAGAACGTTGTTCGCGGATCTTCCATGTCGGTGTGTGCCACGGCCCGCTACGCCAAGAATGTGACCCATGGTACGCGCAGACAGCAGAGAGTTAGCGTAGCGGAGACGTATTAGCGTAGACGTATACCGGCTCACAGGACGCGCTCTGCCCACGCGCAGTCGCTCCGCCCGGCTCCACCCATGCCACAGCGTGTGTGCATAAGGGGCCGGGTAAACCGGTATACGTCGGCACTAATACCTTCGCGCTATGCTGACCCTCGCTAATGACAGTGCCGTTGGTCTGCAGAAAGTCGACGCTTACAGTCAAGTCACTCGAACATTCGAAGGTACTACGGATTCGATGTATGTGAAACCATGCATGCCCGACCCTGGCTGCGCAGCTGCTGCCGGAAGGGATAATCAGGTGACCCCAGCCATGTACGATCGAGCCCCATTCAACGCCCAGAAGCGCATCGTTGATGGGGATCGAAGCTCGCGGTGGCCGAGAGTGATGAAAGTCTGAGGCACCGACAGATGTGCTTCTGTTATATCAACAGATCATTTGCCGTTTGGAGGGCTGAGGCTGTACGCTGCGAAACTACTCAGGCTTGAGCAGCGGCAGGAACCTGACCGGCAGCGGTGACCTGCCTCGCCTCAGTGATCGCAGAGGGGTGTAGGGTCCGGACCTTGCCACGAGTCACTTTTCATTGATGGCAGGTAGGCTGGCGCAGCTGGCTCACGAGTAGAACACGGCGGTCTCACTGTTACAGCCGTGCTATTCATGTCGTAACTAGATTCTTGACTTACGACATACACGTACGTTGGTCCTGCATGAGGCATCGTGGGACCTGAGAAGCTTGATGTTGTGGTGCTGTCAGGCACACCTCTCCAGAAGACTTCAGTCGGTGGCGGAAAGGCGTTTTGACAGGCATCCAGATGACTTGCAGTGCCTGCCTGCCGGTGCACTGGAAGAGTTCGCGTAAAACGAAGGCGTCCTTCCCGAGTGCGACAAAAAGAATGATGCCTAAAGGTGCTCACATCGTGATTACACTGTTGGGATTGTTGTTGTAACGTCTCTTCTATGCTGGGCGCTTAGTTGAGAAACTGAATTGAACTTGCTGTTCGGGAAAGAAAATGGCCCAATATCTGTCTCACATATCGGCGGCCACCTGAACCGCGCCGTAATGGAAGGGGTAAAGGAGGGACTGAGAGAAGAAAGGAAGAAAGAGGTGCAATAGTGGAGGGCTCCGGAATAATTTCGACCACTTGGGGATCTTTAGCGTGCACTGACATCGCACAGCACACGTGTGCCGTTGCGTTTCGCATCCCCAGTGTGTTTTGGGCAGTGCGTGATTCCCGTAGAAAGCTGTTGCTTTGCACCACGAATTAGGAGAGAGAGAGAGAGAAGCAACTTTATTTGCCACTTGAGGGTTGGGAGTTAGGGCAAGTGGGCTGAGTGTGGCCCCCAGGTGGGGCGACGTCTAGAGCCCAGAAGACGAGTGCGAGTTGTGTCTTCTTGTATGCTCTTGCAAGAAGTTGGGTCCAACCCTCCAAGGAGGGAACTGGCAGTAAATGTTGTGGGGGCGGGTTACCCTCCCATCCCCAGAGGATGTGTTCCTGAGTGGCAAACACTCCGTGGTCGCAATTAGGACAGACAGGGTCATATTACCCGTCAGTGATGAAATATAGTCGAGAATGACTGAGAATCAAATTGGTCGGCAGTCTGCGAAGCATGGTGGCTTGCGCTCTGTCGAGGTCGGGGTGGGGAGGCCGGTACACGCGTCTTGTGTCCTTGTAGAAGTTCGTGATTTCCGCATAGGATAAGGGGGCTCGGCTAGAGCATCCGGGTTCGTGGGGTCGGCTGCCCGGTTTATTAGGCCTCAGGCCAAACAGTCGACCCCCTCTTTCTCAGAGTTCCCCGCATGCGCAGGTACCCACACTAAGCTTACAGTGCGGTCGAGAGTGCAGCCGCAGAGGATATGTGCAGCAGGTAAATTGCTCATTTAGAGTCACTGAGAATCGTGTGTGTGCGAGGATCTGCGATGGCCAGCGCGATTGCGAACTCTTCGGCAGCGGTGGGGGAGTGTGTGCGCACTGTGGAATCGTTGATGAAGGCGGAGGTTGGCGTGGCTACGATTGCCACGTATGTGTTGGAGTCGCATTTTGGACGCGTCCACATACATGGCGTGTTCGTCAGTGGAGTACGTGTCGTCCAGAGCCTGGGCCTTGATTTGCCGGCGCGTATAGTGGCGGCCGGGCAACATGTTCTTGGCCATGGGTTTGACGATCAGCGGACTATAGACTCCACTAGGAAGAGAAGTGAGGTGGATATCACCTATAGGATTGATGTTAAGACGGTAGAGAATGTAACGACCGTGTTTGGTGCGAGAAAGACGATGTATCTGAGGAGTCTTGTGTGCTTCTATAACCTCTGTGAGGGTGTTGTATACTTCGAGCTGGAGCAGACGCTGCGTGCTGGCGAACTGGGGCAGTCCCATTGCCGCCTTGTACGCCGAGCGGCGCAGGTGGTAATAGGGGAAAGAGTAGAAAATCCTACTAAGAAAAAAGGCTTGTGTGAGGCGGCAGAGTTCGGTCTCCCGCATGCAATGCGGCGGATAAGGCCGTTGATCTGGTGGGCGGTGGTTCGGAGGCGTTGGATGGCTTCAGAGTTCTGCGTGTTGTTCTGCACCAGCATACGTAACACGCGGATGGTCTGCACGGGAGGTATGAGGTGGGTGTCGATGTGGAGTGTGATCGGCTCTTGAAGGTCGGGCATGGGCCGGCGAACACGCCTATCCCGGATGGCTAACAGCTCGGATTTGGTGGGGGAGCAAACGAGATCCTTTACCTGCACGAAAGTGTGGACGGTGTCGATTGCCTGTTGGAGTGAGTCTTGTATCTCCCCGTCCGAGCCGGAGTTGATACAAAGGGTAATATCGTCGGCGTATAGTGATGGTGTCCAGAAGTGAGGGGAGGCCTCGCATAGTGATGTTAATGAGAACGGGGACAAGACTGCTCCCTGTGGTGTCCCCTTGTTCCCATGATGATTTTGTCGCTGGAGAGGTCTATGATGTGGAGTTCTGCAGTGCGGTTGTGGAGAAAGTTGGCAATGTAGTTGTAGGTGCGGGTGCCTACATTCATCTGGTGGTGTTGGTAAGTATAGATGCATGCGACACGTTGTCAAACGCCTTACTGACGTCGAGGCCGATAATGGTGCGCGTGGCCCGGATGGGGCCCGGGTCGAGCATGTCGTGTTGTATCTGCCACATGATGTCCTGGATGGACAGCCCAGCCCGGAAAGCAATCATGGTGGGGGGAGGAGGTCCTCCTTGTCTACGTGGGTGTGAAGTTTGTGCAGAATTGTGTGCCCCATAACCTTCCCCACGCACGACGTCAGGGAGATGGGCCGGACGTTGCCTAGCTAGCTCGAGTCGTTTGCCTGGTTTGGGTATGATGATTACCTTGGCATGCTTCCAGGAGTCTGGAAGGCGACCTTCATGCCAGTGGTGGTTGAAAAGGTCTGCAAGTGCTTCGACTGAACTGTCGTCGAGGTTGCGTAGCATCTTGTTAGTGATGCGGTCTTCGCCGGCGGCCGCGGTAGTCTCGATGTGGTTCAGGGCGGCGCGGACTTCCGACGTCATGATGTCTCTTTCCATGTTTGAGTTCATATATCCCGTGTAATCCGAGGGGATGGGTATGTCTCTGGATGTGTTGATGCATTTGTCTTTCAAGGTAACCAGGAGTTCCTCGTTGGTGCCTTGAAACGCGTGTATGACACGGTTGAGATTTTTGTGCGATGCAGACTTAGGGTGTGTCGGATCAAGCAAGTGCTTGAGTAGAAACCAAGTGTTCTTGCATCCCAAATGCCCGTTGAGGCGGTCGCAAGTCTTGTGCCATTGCTCCTGACGGAGTTTGGAAGAGTAGGCTTCGATCTCTCGTTCGAGGTGAACGAGGCGAAGCTTGAGAGGACAGATGTGTTTGCGTCTGAGCCAGCGAGCGTGGAGGCTGCGCTGGGCCTCCCAGATGTGCATGAGTTTGGCGTCGGGGATGGGGCCATCCTCCTGCTGGGTGGCCATGGAGGAGGCGTTGGCGGAGTCACGGAGCAGTGCCTCTCTCTATGTGTCGAGTTAGGTTATGGGGCTAAGCGGACGCTGAGCTCGCACGTATTGGAAAGCGTCCCAGTTGGTGTGTGCGAAAGTCCGACTGGAGGCCTTGCTGTGTGTGGCAGTAAAGGTAGTGCTGAGAACATAGTTATCGCTACCTATATTCGTACCGAGATTTTCCCAGCGCGCGCCTGGCATATTGCGGGCGAAAGTGAGGTCCGGACAGCTGTCTTGCGTGACGCTGTTTGCCGAAACGGGTGGGACGTTCAGGGTCGAGCAGTTGCGTGAGACCCAGTGTCTGGGCTGTCTCCCAATCCTTGGCTCCTTTCCGACCACAGGCTTTGCGGGAGTAGCCCCGCTCGGCGTGCGGTGCGTTAAAGTCGCCCACTATAAGTAGCATCCCGTTCCGCGCGGCTGCACAGGCCTTGCGGAGGAGAGTGGCTATATTAGTATTCTTGTCACTTGGGGGGCTGTACACGTTAAAGGTAGCAGCGATGGCGTAGAGTAGCAGCGATGGCGTAGAGTAGCAGCGATGGCGTAGAGGTAGAACATCCGCCTCGCGTGCAAGAGGACCGGGGTTCAAATCCTGGTGCCGCGCAATTCTCCACCGGGTTTAAAAAAAAAAAATCCGCGTGTCGATGGAATTGCATTACCAGGCCTGGAGTGCGGCCTGATCTCGGTGACCAAAACCGACAACGCACTCCCTCACCAGAGCAGGATTTGGCCACCCTGGTGTAGTACTTGGCCACAACCTTCTATGATCAAACCAATTAACCCTCGGCCCTCAGTCCCCAGCGGCTGCGGAGCAACTGGCCACGGCGGCGGTCAGACCTGTGACGCAGCGGAGGGTGCTAAGAATCTCTGGCTCCGGACAGGCCGCCATTGGAATCTGAACCTGGCAACGTTTAACGCTAGAACTTTAGCTAGTGAGGCTAGCCTAGCAGTGCTGTTTGAGGAAATAGCGGGAATTAAATGGGATGTGATAGGGCTTAGCGAAGTTAGGAGGACAGGTGAGGCGTATACAGTACTAAAGGACGGACACATATTGTGCTATCGCGGGCTAGAGGATAGACGAGAACTAGGTGTGGGTTTCCTCATTAATAAGGATATAGCCGGCAACGTAGAGGAGTTCTACAGTGTTAACGAGAGGGTAGCAGCTATAGTAATTAGGCTGAATAGGAGGTACAAGCTGAAAGTGGTGCAGGCCTACGCACCCACATCCAGCCATGATGACCAGACCGTTGAAAGCTTCTATGAGGACGTAGAATCAGCAATGAATAGAGTAAAATCGCAGTACACTGTACTGATGGGCGACTTCAATGCGAAGGTGGGCAAGAAGCAGGCTGACGACCACGCGGTAGGTGACTATGGGATAGGCTCTAGAAATAGCAGGGGAGAGTTATTAGTCGAATTCGCGGATAGAAATAATTTACGGATCATGAATACCTTCTTCCGCAAACGAGAAAACAGGAAGTGGACCTGGAAGAGCCCCAATGGTGAGATTAAAAATGAAATCGACTTCATACTGTGCGCTAAACCTGGCATCATTCAGGATGTAGCCGTCCTCGGAAGGGTGCGTTGCAGCGACCATAGAATGGTAAGGTCTAGAATTAGCTTAGACTTGAAGAGGGAACGGAAGAAGCTAGCGAAGAAGAAGACCATTAACGAGTTAGCCGTAAGAGGGAAAGCACAGGAGTTTAGGATAGCGCTGCAAAACAGATATTCGGCTTTAACTGAGGAAGATGATCTTGATGTTCATTCAATGCACGATAACCTGACATCAATAATTACGGAGTGCGCAGTAGAAATAGGCGGTAGGACAGTTCGAAAAGATACCGGGAAGCTATCTCAGGTGACGAAAGATCTGATTAAGAAGCGCCAAAACATGAAGGCATCTAACACTACCGATAGAATAGAGCTAACGGAGCTATCAAAGTTAATAAATAAGCGCAAGGTAGCCGACATAAGGAAGTTTAATATAGAGAGAATCGAGCATGCTATAAAGAACGGAGGTAGCCTAAAAACAGTGAAAAGGAAACTAGGCATAGGTAAAAACCAGATGTATGCATTAAGAGACAAGCAGGGCAATGTCATTAGCAATATGGATAAGATAGTTAACGTAGCCGAAGAGTTCTACACAGACCTGTACAGTAGCCAATGTAATCAGAGTGCTAATGAGAAAGACAGCAGTGCACAGCAATGCGTCATCCCGCCAGTAACGAAAGATGAAGTAAAGAAAGCGTTAGAAGCAATGAAAAGGGGAAAAGCAGCTGGGGAGGATCAGGTAACAGCAGATCTGTTGAAGGATGGAGGGGACATCGTGCTAGAAAAACTAGCCACCCTGTATACGCAATGCCTTATGACCTCGACTGTACCAGAAGCTTGGAAAAAGGCAAACATTATCTTAATTCATAAGAAGGGAGACGCCAAGGACTTGAAAAATTACAGGCCGATCAGCTTACTAACCGTTGCCTACAAAGTATTTACTAAGGTAATCGCTAATAGAGTCAGGGCAACGTTAGACTTCAATCAACCAAAAGATCAGGCAGGCTTTCGTAAAGGATATTCCACAATAGATCATATTCACACCATCAATCAGGTGATAGAGAAATGCGCAGAATATAACCTACCTCTCTATATAGCTTTCATTGATTACGAGAAAGCATTCGACTCAGTGGAAACCTGAGCAGTCATACAGGCATTGCGTAATCAGGGGGTAGAAGAGCCTTATGTCAAAATACTGGAAGATATATATAGCAACTGCACAGCTACTATAGTCCTCCATAAAGTCAGCAATAAAATTCCAATAAGAAAGGGCGTCAGGCAAGGAGACACGATCTCGCTAATGCTGTTCACTGCATGTTTGCAGGAGGTTTTTCGAGGTCTGAATTGGGAAAAGTTGGGAATAAGAATAAATGGAGAATATCTAAATAATCTGCGATTTGCTGATGACATTGCCTTGCTGAGTCACTCAGGAGGTGAACTGCAAATCATGATCAACGAGTTAGACAGGCAGAGCAGATCGATGGGTCTAAAAATTAACATGCAGAAAACCAAGGTAATGTTCAACAGCCTAGCAAGGGAACAACAGTTCACAATTGGCAGCGAGAGCCTAGAAATTGTGCCGGAATACGTCTACTTAGGGCAGGTAGTGACAGCTGATCCGGATCATGAGAGGGAGATAACTAGAAGGATAAGAATGGGGTGGAGCGCATATGGCAAATTCTCGCAGATCATGATTGGCAGTTTACCAATTTCCCTGAAGAGGAAAGTGTACAACAGCATAATCTTACCGGTACTCACCTACGGGGCAGAAACGTGGAGGCTAACGAAAAGAGTTCAGCTTAAGTTAAGGACAACGCAGCGAGCCATGGAAAGAAAAATGATAGGTGTAACGTTAAGAGATCGGAAGCGGGCAGAGTGGGTGAGGGAACAAACACGGGTTAATGACATCCTGGTCGAAATCAAGAGAAAGAAATGGGCTTGGGCAGGGCATGTAATGCGAAGGCAGGATAACCGCTGGTCTGTAAGGGTAACGGAGTGGGTTCCAAGAGAAAGTAAGCGTAGCAGGGGGCGGCAGAAGGTTAGGTGGGCGGATGAGATTAAGAAGTTTGCAGGCAAAGGGTGGATGCAGCTGGCAAAGGATAGGGTTAATTGGAGAGACATGGGAGAGGCCTTTGCCCTGCAGTGGGTGTAGTAAGGCTGATGATGATGATGATGATGATGACACGTTAAAGATGTTGAGCGGGGATAGGGCTCGGCTGTTGGGAAGAACCTGCACGAAAGTGTGCGCTACTTCGGCGTAGTCGAGATCGAGCTGGTTGGCTGTGATGTCGCGGTGCACGAGGATTGCGGTACTCGGGCGGAGATCCGGCGCCACCGGTTGGCTGTAGGCGGCATAGCTGGTGAGGTTGGTGTCAGTGTACGTTTCTTGGAGCGCGATAATGTGAGGTGCGTATGGCTGGGCTTGCAGGGTATGCTCCAAGGCGATCCGTTTTGCCTTGAAGCCCCTGCAGTTCCACTGCCATACCGTGATGGGCGCGCTAGCCATCGCGTCTCGTGTATGGTTCGGGGCGCTGCTGAAGTGCTATGGTGGTTTTGGGAATACCGCCAGCACACGCGCGCGCGGCTGCACTCTCGGGCATGGGAGTCGGACAAGGTGACTGAGTGCGCGGGGTGGTGCTGAGGTCAACCATTTGTGGGGGGCCCGTAAGGCAGTTGAGACGGATAGTGAGGGTGTGGATATTTGCTGCCATGGCGGAACAGCCTTCAATGAGAAGGACAGTAGTGAGGGTCAGCCGTTTGAGGGCGTCCTCTATTTTAGAGATACGAGCGTCAAAGGCATCGAATTTGGCATCACTGTCGGAGGTGGAGGGTGGGGGAGCCTAGCGCTTAGTGGATTTGGGCTGGTCTGTGTCCATGTCGGAGTCATTGGCATGATCGGGGTTGGGAATGCGAGCCATCTGCTGCGGCTGCGGTTTTTGGTGTCTCTGTGCGGACTCCAGGCTGTGAAGTTTAGCATTGGCCGGTGCCAACTGGAGCTGTAGTTGCTTGACCATGTCTGCCAGTTTCCTTACCTGCGGATTGGCTAGTTGGCTTCTAGCTGGTGGAGGAGTCTTCCACCCGACTTGCTTGGCGGGCTTGCTCTCCCACCTGGTCTGAGAGTTAGTCCGGGAATCCCGAGAGCGTGATGAGGAGCGGCTACGGCTGTTGTGGTTGGAGCTGCTGCTTAGCAGTTGCGGGAAAGAGTCATCTCTTGGGGGGTCGTTGTTGGTTGCCGCGGCCTCGGGAACGGGACTGGCAGCCATGTGACAAGATTCTGAAGTCAGTGTCAGTATCCGTGGATGATCGGGATGATTTGGGCCGGTTGGTGGCCACGAAACGGTATTTACCGCTCTTGCTGCTGGTGGGATGTCGGCCTTTGCACACAATGCACGTGGATTGACAGGTGGGTGGTTGGCCGGCTGCTTGGGGCTCATGGGCCACGCCGCAGCGCCGGCAAGTGGGTTGTCGTGGTTGAGGGCACACGTCCGCTCTCTGGCCCAGCTTGCGACAGTTGAAACACGCCTCCGGGCGCTCCTTGTAAGAGAACACCTCGAAGGTAAAGCCCAAGTACCGCATGTATTGGGGTAGCTTGCTGTTAGCGAACGTGACGACAAAGTGTCGAGTCTGGCCCATACGGCACGCAGCAACGATAGGGAGGTCAGAGTTGCGAGCCCGAACCTCGGCAAGGATTTCAGCGAAGCTTTCATAGCTGTAGGCCCAGTACAGAATCCCCCGCACGGAATTGTCCGGGGCTGTGGCATAGGCGGTGATCGGTACATCTGTGGTGTCGATCTTGATGGTTTAGACCTTGGCGTAAGACTGCACGAGCACGGTCAGGCGTGCTGACTGTGACAGTGTTGTTAGTGGGGTGAATTCTGACCTGGCCGGCAGTCACTGCCGAACGTTTGTCGACTTTGGCGGCATCGTAGATGGCAACAGCCAGTCGTGCGGTGGCGACGGTGTGGAGGTTGAGTGCCCGGCGGGCGGAGGAATATCTTGAGGTCTTCCGAGAGCAGGCGGGGAAGCGGACTCTTTTTGGTCGGAGGTGGAGGGCGGCCGCGAGGCCGCGGTTTCGGGATAGCAGTTGTCAAGGCGGTAGTTTGGGCTCAAGCGGGTTGTTGGTGAATCGGAGATGGTCTTCGGTACCGGCGTTGCATCTCTAACGCCGTCCATGTGCTGTCGGATAACTCCGCGACGGTAATGTCGGTACCTTCCACAGTGTACGGCATAGTCGAGGCGTAATTGGGCACGGCGGGACGCAGCGGCGCCGCCGTAGCTGCGTGCGAACGCGCCGAGGACGCGCGGCAGCTGTTAGGCTTAGTTGCCGCAGATGCTGGCGTGATGCAATGAAATTGGTCAAACATTTAGGAACTCTTGCCTGCTTGGGTTTCAAAAACAAAAGACAGGATCCGGAGCGATAGTTGTCCGTCCAGGGAAAAAATGTGAACGGAAGTGGCCGGCAACGCGGGATTTTGCCGGAGAAAAACGGAGCGCATGTGATGTGCGTCCGTTCGCTATGAGCGTTCACGGCAATCCACGAATTAGGAGGAGGATATTCTTCTCTTCCTTCATATAGTGATCAACGCACTTAAAAATACAGGCGGCATGGGGACTCAGCGGCTCTGCTGCTCGGGTTCTCACCCCTCAGGCGCGGGTTCGATCCGAGGCGCGGCGGTCGTATTTATATAGAGGCTAAATGGGAAGCCAGTGTACACTGCGAATTCAGTGGAGGTGAAAGACCTCCAAGCGGCGGAAAAAATCCGGAGCCTTAAACTGCAGCATCTCTTTTAGCGTGTGTTGCTTTGGGATGTCACACCTAATAAATCCAAACCAAGCGCTTCAAAAGACTGCTCATGCCTTCGAAGAACATGCACACACTCTGTTTCACGCTGGTTGCGAATGCAGCGCAGCTTCTGCTTGCTCTCGGTGATCAACGTTGAGGAAAGTGGGAATGAAGTTGCGCCAGAAGACCTCTCAGGATGAAAATGAAGCTTTGTGATTTCTGAAACATGTCTAGGCTGAAAATTCAATCGTGGAATATACGATGTGCAGATTATGGTATTCGCTCCAGTAGTTCATAAGGGTGGAATGCTCTGTAATCTCTTGCCAATCCTGGACGTCCTCAAACACATGAACATGAAAAAATGGGGGTGTTTGCGGCTGGTGAGTTGGCATTTCCGCAGAGAGGGTACTCTCAATTGCTATGGCAGAAGGTTCTGATGTCCGAGGCTGCGTCGTACTTGTGGCGGCTGGAATGGTTCTGAATTCAGGGGAGGCTCCACGGAGATGGTGGCTGTGGTGCTGGTGGAGCGGGGTGAGTGCTGTGCTGATCGCAAGCGAGCACCTGCTGTAGATTTGTAACTGTTATTACAAAGTGGGCGAGCGGAGACCTAAGAATTATAACTTCCATGGGAGTGTGCGCGACCGAGAAGCCGATTAACTTCTACTTCTTCTAAATCATGTGCCAGTATTAAAAAAATTGTTAAGTTGATTTTGGCGCATTTGGATTCAATTTTATCGTTTTCTTAACACGAGAGTAGCAGTCGTTTCCATGAAGCAGCTTGGAATCCAACATGATTCGGCTTGGCTGCAATAATTCAATCGTAATCGACTCGCTCACGGTCGAAAGCGTCCGTGTGACAGAGATAAAATAAATAATCGGAGGTTTTCTAATTTCTACGGGGGCCTTGGTAGCTGCGTGCTGTAAACTGTTTTGGGTCAAGAAATGTTTTTGCTAATCCTTTTTAATACAACTCTCAGAAAGTTTCCCGCTGCAGTCGCGCGCACGGGGTGATAGCGTAGTTGTGGTTGCAGGAATCTACACCTATACAACGTGCTGTGTCATACGATCGTGCAGACACCACCCAATCGTTCCAGTCTATGAACGAACGCACGAAAGCACAACTTGAAAAATTACACTCTTCTGGCATACCGGAAAACCCGTCACATGCTCTTTGCAGCAGCCAACATTTATGGATGCAGACCTGCTGCGTTTTCGGTTCACAAAGACAATATTTTTCGGCGCAGCAAACACCAGATTTGTAAGAAGTCTTACGTCTGTGCTATAGAGTATGTGTTGAAAACTGCGAATATCTGAAGCACCGGCACTCATTCATTTTAACAACGAGAGCTGTGTGCTAAAATTGCCTGACGGAGACCCCGCACATAAACACAAAGTTTCATACCATTCATTACCTTGCATATGAAAAGATTATGCATACTGAAAATTGAGCGAAGTTGTTTCCCGTTTTTGGGATTCACTTACCGACCATTTGTCAGCATCGGCAGCGAACCTCATGTGCGGATTCTGAGCCTGTCTTCTGTGTTTTACAGTTTTCCTCGACCCGGTGTTTCTGGATACAAAAGATCAGCTTCTTTGCTGCAACGCACTGCCTCAGCCGTCGCTCACACCGGACCACATCAACCTGAAGGGATATCCCCTCTAACCGCCCGGTTAATCTTGAAATTCCCATCGCCGTTGCAGCATCGCCGACAGCGACAACCAGCGAAAAGGCCCCCGCAAGGGGCGTGTTTTTCGCATTTGGCAGCAGCGGCACCGACCCTAATGTACGGATTTTGAGCCTGTATTCTATTGTTTTACAGGTTGGTCGAAAGCTTTTGCTTTGTCGTTTATCTGCTAAGCCGCTGCTGCCAAGGACCTCTTGTTAGTGTGCTCTTCGTTTGCGGTTTTTACCATGTCGCGACGTTGTGCCTGCAGAGTGCCTATCCCTGTCGCCCTTGGTAGCAATTGAAACCAAGCTTGATGCTCTACTAACTCTTCCTAAAATTGTTGACGCACTTAACTGTAGTGTGAAATTCCTATTAGATAAGTTTGTCGAGTGTAAAGATCGTTTTCAAACTCAAGAGCAAGCGGCAAAAAAACTGACCGAACGCTTGGATCAGGTAGAAAAAGCTGACGCCTCGCGGTTACTGCAGGAGATGAAGCAAGACGTAGATAACACGGAGTGGCGTGGCCGTCGAAACAAAATTGAATTGCATGGCGTTGCTAGAAGTCCAAAACGAGAATTTGCTAAAGAAAATAAATACGCTGACCTTGATCCTCGATATTCAGCCATTAACTCAGAATGATATCACAGCACTGCATCGGCTCCCAGCGAAACCAGGCAAAACACGGGCATCATTGTTCGTTTCGTCAGTCAAGATCTTCGTGACGATTGGCTAGCAAAGTGACAGGCACTCAAGAACGAACCTGGTGAGATGTTCATGTGTGAAAACATGACACGACTGTCCCGCAATCTGTGATCAATAGCAGAGGAATGGGCGAAGAGTGCAGGATATGCCTTTGTCTGGCGCACGAACGGAAAAGTGCTAGTTCGAAAGAAAAGTGGCGATAATGCTGCTGTCATTCGCACAGCACACGATCTTGATGTCCTGCACTGACTAATCTGGGTATTGTTCGTTTGTTTTCTTTGAACACTTTCTTTCACAATGAAAAACCAGTCCACACTTTCATTGTTTCATATTGTTGTCAGAAGTTTGCGTAACAAATATGATAAAGTAATTTTCTTTTTATCCGAACCTGAATATTCTTTTGACATCATTTGTTTCACTGAGGCTTGGTTTTGACGTGAGGATGAGTGTTTTTCAGTTTCAGGATACGATGTTGTATCTGTGTGTCGTTCAAAGAGGCGTGGAGGTGGGATTGCTATATACATTTGCTCAAAACACAACTACAAGATACTCCAACATCTCAAGGTAATTAATGATAACTATTAGTGCTTAGTTATACAGTGCGGTGATACTATCTTCTCTGTTATATATCGTCCTCTATCAGGTTCTCTCAGTGAATTTATACAGTTTCCCAAAAACTACTTGACTGGAGCGTTCAGGTTGAAGCTTGAAAGTGTTCTCGTAGGGGCTTTCAATCTAAATGCTTCCCCTGATAATCAAGCTTTTTTTACAATTCCAATAGTTATACGAGTATTTTGGTTGCTCAAGCGTAATAACCGTGCGAATTAGCATTACGTTAACCTCCCAAAGCGTCCTTGACCTATGCATTACAAATTTTCCTCGCGAGAATATAAAGTAGGGCACTTTAGTGAGCTGTTTAAGTGACCGTTTGCCAAAATATTGTGTGTTACCCTTCGAACACGCAGTCGCCCCCGAACATGAAACAGAAATTAGAGACTTTTTTGAGCAAAAATATTAATAAGTTTAAGGAGATGCTCAACAAGTTGAACTGGAAATGTTTGTTGGAGATGTCGGACCCCGATGCCAATTACGGTGCTTTCTCTTCATGTTTTGTATCTGCTTATGCCTCATGTTTTCCTCTTAGGCCTCGTAAAAGGCACAAAAAAATGCGCAAGCCCTGGATATCTCATGAATTAATTAAAAGAATCAAACAAAAAAACAAACTCTTCCAGATTGTTGCTAACCAAAGATGAAAGTGACCTCCGCGCATTTAAGAAGGCACAAAACCTGCTAAATGTTTACTTAAAGAAAGCAAACTTTGAATAATCTTCACATTTATTTTTGCAGCCGAATAGTAATACTCGCTTGCTATGGCAAACCGTGAGAGAAATAGTCCATAAAAATGCAGAAACTGACAAAGTGAAATTTCAGAATGGCGATCTATCAGAAGTAAAGTTAGCAATCATGTTTAACGTACATTTTCTGGCTGGTGGTGCTCCTTCTAGTGATGGGACCGATACAATTTCTGGCATGTCGTGTGAACGTTTCATTACTTCAGACAACCCGAATACAATATTCTTATCCCCCACTAACTCTAGCGAGGTGCATCATGTAATCATATCTCTAAAAGACGGATGCGCATCTGGAATTGATGACATCAAACCGAAACAACTGAAGGCAGTGAGTCAAACAGTGAGCACCCTTATTGCACACATTTGTAATCTAATAATCTCCACGGGAGTTTTCCCATCCAAAATTAAACTTGCTCGTGTGACAGCTATGCATAAGGGAGGCTCATTTGATAACCTTAACAATTATAGGCCAATCTCTGTGCTCTCTGTATTCGCCAAAAAAGCAGAACACAATATAAACAAAAGACTCGTTGGATTTCTCACCTCGCAAAATATTATAGTAAGGCAGCAATTTGGCCCTCAGAAAAATAAGTCCCCTGAAGCAGCACTACTTGGAATAAAAGAAGAAATTCTGCATAATATCGAAATCAAAGTTTTAACTCTCGGTATTTTCCTCGATTTCAAGAAAGCGTTCGAGAGCGTCCAGCATGATATACTCCTAAAAAAACTTCTGTAGTATGGTATCAGGTTTAAAGCTTTGATCCTTCTTAGAAGTTATTTAACATCCCGCGCGCTGTATACTGTGACCAATGGTGCATACTCCCAGACAAACTGTATGTCATACGGAGTACCTCAAGGGTCCATCCTAGGGCCAATGTTATTTCTTCTGTATATCAACGATATTGTTAATATACCGGCCGCTTCACATATAGTGCTATATGCTGACGACACGAATGTGTTCTTCTCTAGAATTGATTTAGAGGCATTATTCATGAAGGTGAACAATTGCATGTTGAGCTTAACCTCATGGCTGGGATGTAACTGCCTCGCACTGAACATAAACAACACTAAATATGTACTAATCCGCTCTAAAGGCAATACAATTCATACATTATTCATCTTTACAGCTTAAAGATATGGGCATAGATCAGTCTTTGACTACCAGATTCCTAGGTATTACTTTCCAGGATAATCTCTAGTGGAATGCGCATATTGATGCACATAAAATTGATCTCTCTCGCGCTCTTGGAATTTTAAATAGAGTAAGGTGTTATCTTCCAGTTAGCACCATGCGACAGACATAATATTTTCTTATCCACTCGCGGCTTTCCTATTGCACATTCGTGTGCCAAACGACAATTAAAATCAATTTAGTTTCCCTACTATCAATTCAAAAAAAGAGCAATACGAGCTATCGGTAAATTAGAGCTGACGGATAGTTGCGCGCCTTACTTCAAATTGTACGGGATTCTTGAAATACGCATGCTCTACAAATATAAATTAACGCTTAAAGTTTATCATCAATACCACTCCGATGAAAAAAGCTTTTTAATCAAAATATAACGAAAAAAGGAGTTCATACGACTTAAGGAAGAATATTGTAATCAAGCCCCGAACGCGAACAAACTACGGGTACCAAGATTCAGCTATCAGATACCACATCTAATAAATCACTATCAAATGATTAAAGATGTATTAACAAATGCTCATTCTCTAAACCAAGTTAAGAAAATATTGAAGAATATGTTTTTGAAGGAAGAGTAGCGTTCTAAATCATTTTTTGACAATTTTTTTCAAGTCGACTGTTTCAGTCATGTTGATGTATTTTTGGTTTTTTATGTTTATGTGTTGTGTATATTAGATTTTTTCAACCATGCGTTGCTGGTAGAACTGTATATTTAATCTTCTTCATATTTTGCGCCTGTAGAGACTTTTGATGTATGATAAGAAAAGCGGGTTTATGTTTTCTTTTCCTTCAGCAGTGGTCTAAAAAACATGTTTATTTTGTTTATCATCCGTTTCCAAACAATGCCTCTTTTTTTTCTTCTTTATCTGTACATGAGTGTCAACCGTTGCTTGCCACAGGGTGGCGTGACCGCCGCAGGCAGTTTCCTGCCTTTTGTCACGTCCCCAAAGACAATTATGTATTCTTGTCTTGAATAATTCAAAAAAAAATCTTCAAGTTATCGGTAGTTTACCGCAGTGGCACTTGCGATCAATTTTGGCCAGCAGAGAAGTTTTATATTCTGCCGCGCAAGTGCCCAAGTGTAGCTCAAGTGCGCGAAGCGCTGCTTGTTGGGCCTTGGTGTTCTGTGAGTGTTAACTTGCTGCAGGGCGTGATCTAACTTAACTCAGGTTGTTATTCTTGCCCTCATGTTGAGTGGCACATATCCGCAGTGTGCGATTCGCCCCACTGTACGCATGGGTACCAAATGAAAGGGCAGATGTTGGCCCCATGGATCGTCCTTACCCGGGTTGTCTTGGCAGCGGGCGGATAAGGAAAAATTAGACATCTGCGTGGACGTCATATCGGCCGCTGGCTGGGCGAGTGCCACAGTGCTGATGCTTCGCTGCGGTTTTTACGTCACGCCATTGATAGAATCGGAAATAAAATAAACCTTTCAGGTAACGCGGGCAAGTGTCAGGACCGGGTAGAAATTTGTTATTTTATACTATTTCTGCTACTGTCGTTATTTATTCCTCATTTCTTTACTCCAATGCTTAATCATTAGTGAGCTTTCGTTTAGCGCACAGAGTACGGAAACATAGGCCGACTTAAAGAGAAATAAAAGCGATATGAAAGTGGTTTCTGGGCGGTGGTGGTAGAAAACACTTATATGCAAATACCCTTACAGAAGGTTATGCATGAGCTGCCAAAGAGGGCGCCAGCCCTTACAAGTACAAGGTGGAGGTCCCTAGCTCGGGACCGCAGTGGCGTTGTCCGCCGCCCGAGCTCGCCCGACCAATGCCCGTTGGGCCTGTAGGCCGGAGCAGCCGAGCAGGCTCGCGTCCCAGTCCTCCCGGGATGGGTTGGGGTGAGGGGGATAGCAAGGTTGAGGGGCAATCCCACACCATGTGTTAGATGTCCGAGGACTTCTCCGCACAGTGCGGAAAGCTGTTCGAGAAGGACATTTATTCCTCCAGGTATGAAACAGTAACGTGATACTCTTACAGTGATGAAACAGTACCGTGATAGGCTACGTATCACACATGCTACACCCTGTATAGCTCAGAGCGAGCGTGAATAGCTGAGCTTAGCTCAAAATCCTCCAGAGAAAGGCTATAGAGCGGACTCTGATGACAGCTGAAAGCATCTTCAGCACTTCTGTTATAGAGAGCAAGACATAGAAGCGATCTTCTGGTAAACTATGTGCCAGTCAACATATATGGCGTAGCGTGATGGTAGGTGGACTGCAAGTCATCACCAGTGTTCTGGGATGTGACAGCCATCGTTGCTAAGTTGCCACGATGATATGCAGAGAATGCGTTGTAGCGTGCTGGGAGGGATTTGGAGGGAAATGCACCACTAGATTCAGGTTGAGGGCTCATGATTTCTGTTTGTTTTACTTCTTGGATTCCGCTGTCCTCCCCGCAATGATCTTCATGCTGTTAGCATGGTACTAAATTGTTTAGCTTATACAACTAAGGCCATGTGCGCTCAGTACATCAAGATGGAAAGAAATAAATGAGGATATGACAATAAGCGACATCTTAGATCATGCAGAGTTAGATAATTTGTCGGGAATATATCAATTTGGCTAAATGTGAGTTGCTGATGAGCGCCCGGCATGTCTGTAAGCGTTTCGTTTCTTCGCGCACGTATTCACTGCGCTTATTATAACACTTTAACCTCAGAAAACTATCCGGAACGAGAAAATTATTGGTCCTGATAACGCTGAAGGCGGTCTTTTCCGGTAGAAATTAGGGATTATGAACTATGATCGCTTTGTTTATCTTTTCACAAGGTGACAAGGTGAATAAAGGAGGACGGAACGTTAGACAGTCGCGAGAACCATGTTTGTATTCGTGCCACACGATATCAAACTCCTTTTGTTTAAGGCGAGCTTCCGAATAAATCTTCCACGCTGTAAACCACTGGACTGCGAATGAAACCAACCGCTTCCAAGTCCAGCGTTATAAGATATGGCGAGAGACGCAAAGCAGTGGATTGGTAATAGAGTTGAAATTCGCAGAGCGATTGGATTTTTTAAAAAAATAAAAGCGTATGTTTAGCTTGCGTTCGTCGTCATTTAAGGCACTGCACCAAGTGTTATTTCCAAAACAGAAATACAGATATTTCACGTCGTGTTTTTATCTAGACATGTTTTTCCAAAGCCGTGAAAATGTATATCAGCTATGCGCAGTGGGTTGTACGGCAAGGCACATGCTACATTAACGAGTGCGCATACGATTAATAATAATTGGTTTATGGGGAAAGGAAATGGTGCAGGATCTGCCTCACATCTCGGTCGACACCTGAACCGCGCCGCAGGGGAAGGATAAAGGAGAAACTGAGAGAAGAAAGGAAGAAGAAGGTGCCTTATTGGAGGGCTCCGTAATGATTTTGATCACCTGGAGATCTATAACGTGCACTGACAACGCAGAGCACACGGTTGCCTTTGCGTTTCGCCTCTATCGAAACGCGGCCGCCGCGGTAGGGTTTGAACCCGGCTACTCCGGCTAAGTAGCCTAGCGCCCTAAACACTGAGCCACCGCTGCCGGTGGGCAAACTCAAAAGGCGGAAAATTGCACTCGCCGCCGTGCCTCTGTGGTTGAGGCGCTCGTCTACTGAGCCGCTGTACTCGCGTTCGAACCCAACCGCAGCGGCCGCGTTTGAGATGGCGGCGAAACGCAAAAGGCGCCCGTGTGCTGTGCGTTGTCAGTGCAAGTTAAAGATCCCCGGGTAGTCGAAATTAGTCTGGTGCCCTCCACTGCAACGCCACTTTCTTCAATTCTTCTTTCACTCTCTCCTTCATCCCTTCCCTTACTGCGCGGTGTGGGTGTCCACCGAGATAAGTGAGACAGTTGCTGCGTCGTTTCCTTTCCTCGAAACCAACTTTCAGTTGATGATCCGCAGTACCCGGGTACCAATTTTATTGACCACCATCTTAGATTCAAGGAACCGAAAATATGCTGCCATTTCGCCCCCTGACGTCATTCTCACACAGTTCCACCCATGTCCACCGTATTGCACCCAGACGTCATCATTGGCGCGCGCAGGTGGTTGTTTCTACAATGCTGTTGTAGATGGCGTTTTAAGTCTCCATGCGAGATATGCTGTTTTCTAGTTGCTGTAACAGATGGCGCTGTGATGTCATGCTGGTAGCAGACCCCACGAAATCTCAAAACGTGATAAGATCTCGCACTCTTAAAATTCCCTGGTGGAAGAAATTTATTTGGGAGCCCCCCACTACAGCACTTATTTCTTCCTTTTTCCCTTGGTCTCTTCTTTATCCCTTCTCTTAGGGCGCGGTTCAGGTGTCGCCGATATATGAGACCGATGCTGCGCCAGTTGCTTTCCCGAAAAACCAATTTCTAGAACCAATTTCAGTTTCCATTGTTCAGTGTATTCTTTTTGATTTCGCAGCAAAAAATGATATTGGAGAATAAGTGTCCCAACATGAACAGCCAAAGTAATTTTCACTTATATTTTACACTGTGATTGGAGTAGAAAAAAGCTTTTGTGAGGGAAAATGGGGAGGTGGTTTTGGGACCACTGGCTGCTGCTCCGATGCCGTGTCAACTTCGGTTTAGCCGGCCCACTCGATGAGCTTGACTTGTATCTCCTGGTCCTCATTGGTCGTTAGTAGGCCCCAGATTTCCATGTGTGGGATCTGGCAGGATGTCATCGGGATGTCTGTTGTTCCTGCACGCCTGTATCATATGGCTTAAGCTCTCTCCGCAAAAGCGGCAGAGAGGATTTAGTCCGATAATTAATTTAGCAAATTAGATCGCATTCATGTAAGTGTCTGTCTGTATTTGTCTCCAGGCTACCTATTGGTGTCTGTTCAGTCAATTATGTGGTGGTGGGAGAGTTCTGGTTAGTCGGCTTCTTGTTGTGATGTCTATTGTAGGTTGTGAGTGGCTCTCCTTGGATATCCTAGTTGTGAGGGGTGTCATCTGCTCGGCGGGCGAGTTCTCGAGCATACCCGTGTGCTGCCTCATTTCATGAGCCGGAGCCCAGATTATTTTCACCTGTGTCGATTCTTCTGTTCCATGCTTGCATTGTATCCATCTGGAAAGTAACGAAAACCCACGTCAGTGGCTGGAAACGAGGTTGACTCGCCCGCGCTTTCCCATTACCTCCTGAGCACCTGGAACCTGAATGTGGCTACTTTCAACGCTATCACCTCCTATTATAAGAATAGGCATCGCCAGTATCCAACCTCTGCAAAAGGACTGGGGAAGCAAACTAACGCGTTCTGCTACGATTATTCGACAATAAAACGCTATGCCCGGCAGTGCTCCAACACCTCGATCCCGCAATCACTGTCAAGTGCCAACACTGTGAGGAGGTGGCTCACAACTACCTTATAGTGGGCCATGGCAGCGCAAATCTTCTCTCTCTCTCTCCTCCCCAACCCTACAAGAAAGGAATGGGAGGCGGCCTTGCTTGGGTGCTCGGGCCTTCAGGGTAAAAGGGCCTTGGTCAATGGGTCTAATGTGGCAGCTGCGACCACTGGGGGTCTCGGAATGAGGACTCCACCGATTTGGTGGCAATTCAAAGAGCCTCACATCTGTTTTTGCTCAATAAGGGTTTTTAGCCACCCCCACTGGCCGCATTTGAACTCAGGTGCTACGGTCCAGTAGCCTGCAGTCCTAACTAAAATTATCAGGAAATGGTGTCGTATATGTCTCACTTCTCAGTGCACGCCTCAACCGCGCCGCGAGGAAAAAGAAGGTGGAATTTTTTAGAGCGTTAGCTTTTACCAAGTTTCGAGATTTTGTGGGGTCTGCTACCACCCTAAGATTACAGCGCCATCTGTGACAGCAAGTAGAAAACAGCAAAGCTCGCATTGAGACTTGTAGCGCCATCTACAATAGCATTGCGGAAACAACCTCCTGCCGCGCCCCAATGATGACGTCACGGTCCAATATTGTGGATAGATGTGGAAGTATGTTAGTATGACGCCAGTGAACGAATTTGCGGTATAGTTTCGGTTTCTCGAATCCAAAGTGGAGGCCATTACCATTGCCTGTGCCCTCCCATCTGTTAACACGACTAGACGTGCATCGTGACGTGCATCTCAATTTCTGTGATAGGTGGTGCTAGGCGTCGACCGTGGTGACCGGGACGCGTGGTGACCGGGACCTGACGGACGGTCGACTGCGAGAGCGCCGTGACTACGACAAATCGATGAGTTCTTTCCTTTATTAATTTGAGAGCTTAGATTTAGGCTAGTTTTATATCTAGGCTATTTAGGTGAAGTGTTCACGAAAGAGCAGGTCAGTGCCCTAACGGCCGGGCCTTTTCCGGCCGGCAGCTATATATTTGCACGGCACATTTGTGAGGTAACTGGTTCAGACAGGTAGTTAGTATTCCTTTCTAGGTGATTGGCTTTCGTGGTAGGCAGAATTTTATTTTATTTGACCACGTGGTTGCAATTGTTTTTTTTTCCTTTCTAGCTGTTTGTGGCAGTAATATAGAGTGCTGCTAACATGGTCAAGCAACTGAAGGTTAAATACAAGGAGTGTGAGGCGTCGGTGAATTTGCAGGAAACGCAATTCGATTCTGTAGAGGAGGCCGAAGGCGCGGATTTTATGTGCAAATTCTGCGTATTAAGTGCACGCCCGTACAGGGCTGACGAAGCGAACACCAGCCTTGCGCTACGTATGCATGCCCTAGAGAAAGAGCGGCGGGTAGAGAGGGCAGAGAAGCGGAACCTTCAAGAACAGCTTAGTCAAGCGTTGGAGGCAAAAATGGCTGACACCACCAAGCGAAGCCACATTGGCGGACATTCCAGCGCCAGCCACGTTGATGGGCTTGCACTGGCATGGACAACAATAGGAAAGTAGGTCAAGCAGGTTCAGACAGGAGCAGCTATGCTCACGTGGCAGCTAGGAAGTCGGGAGGCGATGGAGAAGAGGGGAACAAGCAGACCCCAAGGAATGAGGTCATAGTCAATGATAAGAGGCAGCAAAATCCGGAAGTTCGGAGGGAGGGAGAGAATACCCTAGTGCATATCCCTGGCGACTCAAACATAAGGAGGTGCAAAAGAACTATAATGGAGCGTGTAAAGGGTGATAAGCGGGTAGCAGTCGGGGCATTCCCAGGCAGAAAAATGGATGCAGTACTGAGAGAGACAAAAAGCGAACTTTATGAGAACGTGGCAGAGCGCAATTTGGTAGTGGTAGCGGCGGGGCTAAATGATGTCTTGTATGGTGAAGCCGCAAAAATAGTGGAAAGATTAGTGGAGGGAGTTGGCGATTTAAGGGCGATAGCGCAGCAAGTCCAGATCGTGGTGTGTACAGTGCCGTAAGGGCAAGGACGGAACGGAGAAATTGCCAAGGGCGTTGTGGTTGTTAATCAGGAGATAAGGAATTTAAGCCAGGAGAAAGGCTTTGAAGTGGCAGACGTAAACAGGGAAGTGCATCGAGCAGGCTTTGGCGGAGGCTTTACACGAGATCGCATCCACTTTAATGGAAGGCTAGGAGTCGAGATCGGCTGGCGGCTGGCAGGCTGGGCAGTAGCTTTTCTAGGGGGCCTACTGCGGCTCAGGGCATAAGGGTAGGTAGAAGCAAAGTACACAGTTTAACAATGGAGGCTGACGCCAATAAAATGGCCCCTAGGAGGTCCAGGAAGAAAACTACAAAAAAGAAATTTAACACCACGATTAGGTACATAAATATGCAAGGCGGTAGAAAGAGAGCGAAGTGGTTAGAGATAGAACAGCAGTTGAAGGACGAAGAAGTAGGTGTATACGCGCTATGCGAGACACATCTCAGGGATATAGAAGACCCACCATTTATTGATGGCTACGTCTGGGAAGGAAGCAACAGAGTGAGTGAGTGAGTGAAAACTTTTCTTGATACAGTCGAGAGATTCGCGGATTCCAAAGCTCCTTCGTCTTCGTTCTTGGCGCTGGCGATCGGAGTTTTCTCTTCAGCATGGGTGGGCCCCTATTCCAGGGTTCCACTGAGCCGTGCTGCATCGCCCGCGTGCGTCACTAAGGCCCGTTGGGCCATGAGCTCGCTGCTGATGAGACGGCTATCCCATTGCTCCGCACTCGGGTGTTCGTGTTTGTGGAATGCTTTGTTGCGTTCGCAGTCTCAAGTAATGTGATAAAGTGTGGGTGTGGCTCCGCTCCACGGGCAGGTGGCCCTGTATTGTGATGGGAACATTTTGTTGAGTATGTGTAGGTTGGAGAAGGTGTTTGTCTGTAGTCTACCTCAGATGGTGGCCTCCTCCTTTGTCAGAGCTTTGTGTGGTGGTGGATATTTGATTCTGATCCCCCTGTGAAGTTTAAACGTTCTGCGTATCCCCCCTCGCAGGCTTGCAGATGGAACTCCGGGGCGTTAGACTTTCCTGCTCGGATTGCTTCGCCTCGAGCTAGGCTGTCTGCCCTTACGTTTCCCTCTACCCCCGCGTGGCCTGGGATCCAAATCAGATTGTGTCTGGGTTTGTTTAACTCGGTAGGGGCTACCCCGCTGAGTATCCTGAGGGCCGTTTTGCTAATTCTGCCCTTCGTGTAGTTTTTGCACGTTTCTTTAGAATATGTTAGAATATTTAGGGGCCGGCCGATCTTATAGCCTTCTGCTGCCGCCAGCGCGACGGCAATTTCCTCGGCCTCCGCTGCGCCAGCGACTTTCGCCGTGGCGCTCGTCACTAGGTTTCCTTCGTTGTCTACTACCACCATTGCGGCCGCATGTTCTGCTCCGCATGGATAGACGGCAGCGTCTGGCAACAGAACAACAACGGAGAGGAAGGGAGGAGGAGCAGGTATGCTGATACATCAAGGAACTAATTGTCAAAGAATAAAATCAACTTGCAAAGAACATGTCTGGGTGTCGGGTACAATTGCGGGTAAAAGGACATGACTAGGAGTAGTTTATTTAGGGACAGGGGACAAATACAGGCAAGAGAACACGGATCAAGTTAAGTGTCTCAATGACGATATAAAGGAGTTTGGAGCAGGCACCGAGGTTATTCTGCTGGGGGACATGAATGGCCACATCGTGGATCTGGATGGATACACAGATTGTAACGGGAAGTTGATGCTAGACTTCTGTGAGCGACACAACCTAGGTATTGTAAATAGAGAAACTAAGTGTGAGGGACAAATCACGTGGGAATCACGTAACAGGCAAAAGACCATTGACTACTGCTTAATCTCGCAGGGGATGTGTAGCAAGCTCGCAATAATGGAAATAGACGAAGAGGGGAAGTACAGCCTCGGTAGTGATCATAAGCGTATTAGTATACAGTTACGAGCCCTGCTCAAAAGAGAAATGAAGGGGAGTCAAAAAGAGTACGCAAAATTAAATGACCAACAAATAGCGCAAATAGCGGCCTGCATAGAGGAAACAATAGAGACACAATCCATGGAAAAGTGGGATTATAATAAGTTAGAACTACTCATTAGTACAAAAATTAAGGAGTAAAAGGAGTAAACTGCTCGAGAGGAAAGAGGAAGCCACGAAGTTGGTGGAATAAGGAAATTAGGGAGGCCATCAAACAACGACGGTTGGCATCACGGGAACACAGAGAAGCAAAAAGGGCGCAGTTACTTCAAGAGGAAATAGGCCGAAAATTGGTATCTTATCGACAAAAGAAACAGCAAGCGCAGGTCCTCGTCCAGGCTAAAATAAAGCAGTCCTTTGATCGTTGCCTGGCTGAAGTTCGCGATGCAACTAAAGGGGGGCTAAGAAAATTCTGGAACCTTATAAGCTGGCTTGGCAAAGCGAATCACAGAAAGCAGGAACATATTAACGATGCCGAGGGAAAATGTTTAGAGGGAGATGACGCTGTGAACTACATTTCATCAGTTATAGCTGAGTCATTTAAGAAAGACGATAGTGTAATCTCCCCAAATGAGGGAGCAACACAGGACAGCACAATAGAAAACAGAGTGGAACTGACGAATCTTAACTGGAAAAAGACGGAGGCAAATATTCCAAGATGTTCGTCGGCAGGGATCGACGAAATTCCAATCAAGCTAATTAATGAACTTGGCCCAAGAGGAAAGGAAACGCTGAAAAAGTACTGGAGGCAGTCTTAACACATCAGCAAATTCCGCACAGCTTGAAACAGAGTGGTGGTAGTGGTTTTTTATTAAAATAATAGTAAAAACGAAGGAAAAGATTTTTGCTAGCCCCGGCATCTGCCATGATACTGAAGCAGCTGAGCTGGGGCAGCGGAAATAAAGGATAGCAGGCAGAATGAAGAAATGAAATGAAAGAGTTGAGGGGATATGAAGAGAGGATAGGGGAGGAGTAATATGTACAGACTATTTTCACAATAAGAAATGTGTCCAGGTTGTGCGCGTGATTAGTTCATTTTATAGGAATTAAAAACATACGCGCACAGCACTGTGTTGGCTACAACTGGAGTGGGGCGCCGAGTTATTAATCGTTCAAGGTAGAACTCGCGGAGCGTTCGGTCACTGCGTGTAACTACCTGACGGAGAACAGACGGGACGTCAAGCCCGTGTGTTCGAGGAATGCACAGAGGCTCACCAAAGTTCGCTCTAGTGTGCGCGCACTGCCCTGCGGCCACAATAGCGTCTTGATGGAGTCTGGTAGTATGCCGTGCGCCCTATAGGCCGCGAGCATATCGCGACGAGCATCGGCGAACGCGGCACAGTGAAGGAGCAGGTGTTCTAGTGCTTCCACTCCACCGCATCCGTCACACACATCACTCGTCGCGATTCCGTGACGCACCCGTCGTTCCCCGGCCACACACAGCCAATGCGCGCGCGGAGGATCATTGCACGTTGTGACCGTGTAAGTGCGCAACAGCCGGTGATACTGTCGATGCGCTCAGCCTCCTGCGATGCGTGGGTCCGGGTGCTGCCTTCGGAGAGGGTCGTGGATTACCGCGCGCACGTCCTCCAGCGCAAGGGGCAGATCGCTGGCAGGTAGTTGGTGTGCAGCGGTCGCGAGGTCGTCAGCTTCTTCGTTGCCGGCGATGCCGCAGTTACCGGGCATCCACTGTGCACGCACGGCACATCCTCTCTGCGCGAGGAATTTCCCGCACTAGTGGGGTACCGCGGCAGTTAGATTGCAGGCGGCTGAGGGCGGCGCGGGAGTCGCACAGGAGAGCACTCCTGGGCGGCGGAGGGCCGAGGGTGAGGAGCAGGTCCAGCTCGAGCCGGATCCCCATCAACTCCGCCGTGGTGGAGGAGCCCAGGAAGGTTGCGTGTTACTGGCTGTGCCGTCGCAGGGCGGGGATGGTAGCCGCCGCAGCAAGGGAGCAGGTGTCACGGGTCACTGAGCCGTCGGTGTACACGAGGAGATGGTCCTGGAGCTCCTCGTGTATGACGGCTCTGGCCAGCTGCTGCACAGCACAGAGGGTGTGTGGTGCGCTTGCCCGCAATTCCGACGATCTCTCGCTGTACCTCCGAGGCAGCAGGCCAGGGCGCGCAGGAGCCGTAGGGGGGTGGGCCTTGTGTCAACTGCTCATACTCGAGCAGCGCCGCACCCATTCGTGAGCGCGGGTGCGAGCGCATACGCTGCAGCTGCGAGCCGCCGTCCGGTGCGCGGTGAAGCCGGTCGATGTGGTTCAGTGCCCTGCGCGCTGCTTGGAGCTCAAGTGGCCACGCTCCTGCCTCGGCCAACGTTGCGGCGCACTGCGAGTTTTTGGGCAGGCCTAGGCACACGCGCAGAGTAAAATGAATTTGATTCATGAAGGGAAAGGCAATAAGACGAACATAAAATCCTTCCGACCGATTACGATAACATCAGTTATATACATGCTGGCGATGCAGGTCGGTGAAAATAAAAATTCAGTCATGGGTAGAAAGTAATAGAATACTCGGAGAACTTCAGAACACGCTCAGCAGTGGTAGGCGCTTACATGATAGCCTGTTCGCGCTTACGCAGTGCATAGAAATAGCTAAGGCGGAAAACAGAGCTCTGTATTTAGCCTTCCTGGACCTAAGCGGCGCATACGACAACGTGAACAGGGAACTCCTGTGGACCATATTAAAATATGAAGGTGTCGGTCATGAGGTAGTCAATTTTCTACAGGAAATATATCGAGAAAATTAAGTTGAAATAACATGTGAAGGAATTAAGAGCACAGCAACTGTCGAGGTAGACAAAGGATTAAAGCAAGCTTGGTTGTCCTCTATCACCGACGCTGTTCATGCTTTATATGATAAGTATGGAAAGAAGGCTACAAGGAAGCAACCTAGGTTATGATCTTTCCTACACATTAGGCGGAAAGGTTGTTGAGCAACGACTACCGGTTTTATTGTATGCGGACGATATTGTACTGTTAGCAGATAGCCAGGAAGATTTGCAAACTTTGGTGAATTGCTGTGGAGACGAAGGAGACAGTCTAGGTATTCAGGTTTAGCACAACTAAGTCAGGTGTGATGGTTTTCAACGGTACAACTGATTAGGAGCTTATAATGCAAGGCCATGAAATTCCCCGAGTGGCCAAATACAAATGCCTCGGGATATAGGTAAACAAAGGGCATATGTACACGGAAAAGCACGAATAGTCTCTCATAGAAACAGGGCGAAGAGATGCCGGGATACTGAAACATTGAGCATTGTGGGGGTACAACAGGTATGAAGCCCTCAGAGGTATTTAGAAAGGAATAATGGTACCGGGGCTTATTTCAGGAATGCGGTTCTATGCTTAAGGGTTGAAGTTCAGTCGCGATTAGAAATAAATCAGAGAACTGTTGGAAGATTAGCACTAGGTGCCCACAGGAAAATCAGAAACGAGGCAGTACAGGGGGATATGGGCTGGGCAACGTTCGAAGCACGGGAAACTCAGAGTAAAGTACTATACGAAGAACACCTGAGGAAATTGGACGGTAACAGGTGGGCAGCTAAGGTATTTAAATACCTGTACAGAAAGAGCGTTGACACAGTGTGGCGGAAACGAACTAGAAAGATGGCCAGTAAGTTTGCCAGAGACGAGGAAGGAGAAAGAGCATTAAACGACAGGTTAAAAACGTCGAAGGTAAAAATTGGATACAGTCAATGAAAAAGAAGCATAGTGTAGAACTATATCGATGCTGGAAAAGGCAGATCAGGAAGGAAACGTTTTATGACAACTCAAGAGGCAGTGGCCTCCTCTGAAGCTAGGTCAGGGTGTCTTAGAACGCGCAGCTACAAAAAGAAATTTAACGAAGAAGACACATGTGCTGTGTGTGGTAAATCTGTAGAAACAATAGAACACCTCGTTCTAAAATGTGATGGTATCCATTGCGATGTCGATGCAGGCACAGCCACTCTTCCTGAGGCCTTAGGGTTTAGAGATACGAATAGTCATGTAAATAAATCTGCGGTGGAAATTAGCAAAAAGCGATTGGACGATTGGTGGCTCAAAAGCAGAGAGGTGACTTAAGTTTTAAAGCGTAGGAAGACGTATTTTAAAGAAAATGGCGAATTTTATTAACATCTCGCAGCAGAGTGAAACAAATATAAAGGAAAAAATGAGCATGGTGGCAACTACCACTGCCACTGGGGTCTCATACTAGGGACCTCCACCTAGTGCTTGTACGGATCGGTCCCTTACGGGCTGATCCAAACATACCTCCTATTCATCCGTAATAAATGTTTTCACCACCACCACCCCGTTTCAAAGGGGACTCTTCTTCCTTCCATCCATTCATCCATCCATCCGCTAGGTGGAAAAGTTGTTAGTTTTCCGAACCGCTTACGGTTCTCTTCACTGTCCACGCTGGATGTGGAAAGACTTGTTTTCCTCATGGCCAATAAAGCTAACGCTCGTTACTTCAACGTCTTCCCGACGGTGGAAGCCCTTTTTTCTTCTTTCACTTCCACCTTATTACCTTCCTTCGCGACGCGGATAAGGTCTCCACGAATAACTGAGACGGTTACTGCGGCATTTCAGCTTCGGAAAACCGATTCCCTTTGCAGCAAAAGCTTTAATAACTTTGTACAAACCACTCAGTAGAAGCAATTTACAGGGTGCAATGGCAGCCGTGTAACGCTTTATAAGAAATGTGTTTTTAGTGCGAAAGCACTGTTTTCCTCCTACCCCGCAAAATCAGCATGTCGAGGTAAAGCCTCTGATATTGTCCCGAAAGGAAAAGAAAGGCACATAACTGGTACCCTGGGACTGTGAAAACCTCAATCATGCTTTAAGTTACGTGGAGGTATTGACTAAGTGATGTGCGCTGTAAATGTTGGCGTTGACAATGTTGTGGTAGAGTACTGTACTCGAGCAATGTTGATATGTTGATGTTGCGGCTGAAGGAAGAATGAAAAGGGAAGTGCACGGGCATACACACTGGCTCAAGCTGAGCCACAATTGCTGCCACGTGCAGGCAGTAGGAGAGTGAAAAGAGATTTGAGAGGAAAGAATGAAAGAAAGGACGCGCGTCGCAACAACCGCGTCATCTTTCGGACTCTTAAACATTTTATGCTGGGTCCCTGCAGTTTTATTTTTGTATTGTGGCACATTATGTGAAAAAAATATTCTATTGTATTAGAGGCGACGACTAGGGATTAGCAACAGATACACACGGCGACAAGGAGTCCTCGCCACAATGCTTAGGGCTCCTACATCCCAGCCCCGTATGGCCAGATAGCCACCCCCAACCCTCTCACTGGAGCAACAGGCCGCCGGCGTTCATTGAGTTTATTGGCATCGATGTTGTCATCGCTGGAGAATTGAAAATTGGTTTCACCCACCGTGGTGGCTCAGTGGTAAGGCGCTCGGCTACTGAGCCGGACTTCCCGCGATCGAAACCCGGCCTCGGCGGCCGCGTTTCGATGGAGGCGGAACGCGCAAAGCCGCCATGTGCTATGCGATGTCACTCGTTTCTTTTTGAGGAAAGAACAGGCATATAACTGCCTCTTTAGGTAAGCGGACACCTCAATCGCGCTTTGAGGCACGTCGCAGTGGTGGTGGCGTCCGCCTGCAAAAAAAATGATGCCGCCACCGTCTGGAAGACGTTAACTAACGAGCGTTAGCTGTTTGATAAGTGACGGCACTAATCAATCACCAAGTGGATACATCGGTGACGTCGCCAATTAACCATCAATCGGATTGCTATTGATTTCCTACCGCGGTCGTCATCTTGCACTTGTCGGTGACGTGATCGATTGAAGCCACCTTTGATATATCAGTGACGTCACCAATCAATCACTAGTAGGGTTGCTATATCGATTTTCTATGGAGGCCGGCGTCCTGAATTCCTTGGACCTAGAAAATTTCACGCCGAAAGGAAGGTGGTAGCAGACCCCAAGAAATAGAGAAACGTGATGAGTAACAGCTAAAGCTATTAAAACCATGCTATCGTGATGATGATGATGAAATAACTTTATTTGCACCCGTCAAGGAATCAGAGGGCGAAAAAGACGAGTCTTGACCGCCGTCATCTTCCTCCCCTTTCAGCAGGCTGGGATCCCTTGGGATTCGGCGGTGTCCAGGGCCAGACGGATGACTTCTTTTTGTTCTTCTTCTTTCTGGCTGGCCATTAAAGCCTCCCAGGACTCTATATTCCTGTCTGGTTCGTTGTGGCTAGGGCATGTCCACACCATGTGGATCATGTCTGCTATTTCATTACACTGTTGACACCTGGGGTCTTGGATCGCCGGATGCCATCTGCTTAGTGCGAGTGGGTTCGGAAAAACTCCCGCCTGTAACTTTCTCCATATGACCTCTTCCTTTTTGCTGAGGCCCTTGCATGCTCCAGGTAATGTCTGTCTTCCTAATCTGTAATGGTTAAGAATATCTTGGTACGTGTTCAGCTCCTCGCTCGTCTGAAGGGACTCTCTACTCGACGAGACCGCATTGGGGTCCCGGTGTGTGAGTCCTCGGGCCAATGCGTGCGCTGTCTCGTTTCGCCGGAGGCCCTCGTGGGCCGGAGTCCAAACAAGGTTAATTAGTTCTGCCGGTGTCGGGCCGGCTGTAAGAATTTTGACTGCTTCGACAGATACCCTGCCTGCGTTGTAGTTGCGGATAGCCGATTTGGAATCTGTTATAATCACCCTAACATTCCGTTGAGTTAAAGCCAGCGCAATGGCTACCTCCTCAGCCGCTGTTGCATCACTCTGTTGGGTGCTGCAGCACGAGACTCGGTCTCCGCCCTCCCTGGTCGCCAGGGCTACGAAACCCGTTCTGCCTTCATATTCCGCCGCGTCCGTGTAAACCACGTCCTGTCTATTGGCTAATTTTTTCTGCAGAGCTTTCGCTCTGTCCTTTCGCCTACCCTCAAGGTGTACCGGATGCATATTCCTTGGGAGTGGTGGGATCCTGATTTTGTTCCTTATGTCTGTTGGGATATTCTCCGTGTGTTTGAGCCGCGCTCGAGGTTCGAAGCCTAGCTTTTCTAGTATTTTTAGCCCCGAATGGTTGCGTAGAAGTTGTTGTTGTTGCGCTACTCTGGTAGCCTCAATGAGCTCGTCTAGGGTGTTTGAAATCCCCATGTTCAGAATTTTCTGGGTGGATGTGTACGGGGGGAGGCCCAGAGCGGTTTTGACGCCTTTCCTAATTAGGATTTCAATCTTGTTTTTTTCTGCTTTGGCTAGCCGTAGGTATGGTGCCACGTATGTGATTCTGCTGATTACAAATGACTGAACTAGTCTTAAGAGGTTCGTCTCCTTCATTCCCGCGTGTTTATGTGCTATTCTTTTGAGTAGCATACACGTCTGGCTTACACTCGATTCGAGTTTTCGTATCGTTTCGGTGTTCTTACCGTTTGTCTGTATCCTAAGACCCAGTACTCTAATCATCTCCACTGATGGTATTTTGTCCCCGTTTAGCGTTAGCGTTATCCCATGTTCATGGGGCTTTGTTCGTCTCTTTTGTGGGCCGAGGAAGAGCGCTTCAGATTTCTCGGCAGAACATTTGAGTCCTACTTGTTTTAGGTACGACTCAATTTCCTCGATCGCTCTTTGGAGGGTACCTTCGATGTGCGCGTCACTGCCTCTGGTAACCCAGAGGGTGAGGTCGTCCGCGTATATTGTGTGGTTGAGCCCTTCTATACGCGTCAATTTCTGTGGTAAGCCAATCATTGCAATATTGAAGAGTGTCGGTGATAGGACCGAGCCTTGGGGAGTACCTTTGTTGCCCAGCCTTATGCCTTTCTCTTCCTTCCCTCCTAGGCTGATAGTAATTGTTCTGTTTGAAAGAAAGTCCTTCACGTAGTTGTATACCTTTCCCCCTACATTTAGAGTTTCTAAGCGTTCTAGTACGGCTGCGTGGTCAACGTTGTCAAAAGCTTTGGCCACGTCAAGGCCGACTATTACTCTGGTATCAGCTGTTTCGTTGTCTAGCACTTGTTCTTTAAGTTGAAGCATAACATCGCATGCAGAAAGATGTGTCCTGAATCCGATCATTGTGTCGGGGTAAAGCTTTAGTTCTAGGAATCTGTTTAGCCTCGTTTGAATAACGTGCTCCATTAGCTTACCTACACATGAGGTAAGCGAAATGGGCCTCAGGTTTTCGAGACTTAGTTTCTTACCTTGTTTTGGAATAAGGACTAGGTTGGCCTCTTTCCACGAAGGTGGTATTCGGCCCTTGTCCCAACATTCCTGCATGTACGCTGTTAGGTTTCTAATTGATGCATCATCCAAATTCCTCAGCATGCGATTGCTGATTCTGTCTGGACCTGCCGCAGTTTTAGTTCTGAGTCTGTTCAACTCCGCCCTAACCTCTCCGATGGTGATGGGCCCATCTAGAAGAGGATTCTCTGCGCCCTTGTACTCGGGGAGGGGTGTGGGTGGTGTGCACCTCAAGTACCTGTCCCTCACTTCAGAGATTAGTTGATCGCTAGTGCCTTCGTATTTGTATACGAGTTTCTGTAGATGTTGTCGTGCCTCATACTTTGTCTTGTCCGGGTCTAAGAGATGTCTGAGCATTTTCCACGTGTTGGCTTTGCTGATTCTGCGGTCCATCTGCTCGCAGATACTACCCCAGTTTTGTCTGGTTAAGTTCAGCGCGTGCTCCTCGATATCTCTATTCTGTTTGGCTAGGAGCTTACGTATGTTTCTGTTCCCCTTGTTTTGAGCAAGGTTTTCTTCTAGCTCCCTTTTCTTGCGCCACAGGCCTATCATACGCCTGTCTACCTCCTCTTGCGTTTCGTCTGCTTCCACCTCTTCGGTGGCTTCTTTAACTGCTGCGAGAAGGTCTGTGCCCCAAGATTCTATGTCCCTGATTGCGTCTCGGGTAGGAAGGTTCGCCCTGAATAGATCCCAATTTACCGCTGCGACCTTTTTGGGTCTCGGTGTGGGCGGTCCGTCTTCTACCACAATCTCAATAATTTTGTGGTCGCTTCCTAGGTCCTCCCCCGTGTTACACCACCTTGCCGTGATTTGGCCTCCGGTGAGTGTTAAGTCAGGTGTAGTGTCCCTACTCACGCTATTGCCCTGTCTTGTTGGTTTGATGGGGTCAGTGATCAAGATGAGCTCATTGTGGAGAATGCTGTCCCAGAGTTCTCTGCCCTTGATTTGCGTATATTTGTATCCCCATGCGGGATGATGAGCGTTAAAGTCCCCGACAATGACGATAGGGTTTTTGCCCGCTATCTGTTTCGTTTTTGCGAATAGCCTGTCGAAGCCGCAATCCTTTCTCTGTTTCGAAGAGCTGTATACGTTTAAGACGAATAGGCTTTTCTCTCTCCGCTTACGCGGTATCATTTCGATTAGAGTGTGATCTAATTGGACGTGCCCTGTCTCGTGCTGCAGCGCGGTAACGTTGCGTTTGACAAGGGTGGCAACCTGCGTGTTGTCCCCTCGGCCCGGGTACGATTTGTAACCGGGCAGCTTCGCGTTTTTCCCGCACTCTTGTAAAGCTATAATTTCCGGTTTGTCTCCGTTTGCAAGGAACGATTGTAAAACGGCCCGTTTACGCAGAAAGCCCCTACAGTTCCACTGCCAGATAGTATTATTGTTCTTTGGCCAAGGCATTTTTGGTTGCTTAGAATTCCGCGTATATCCATTGGTCCCTTTTCTCAAATTCCGCCGTGAGAGCAGCGCCTCGCTTTGCAAATTCTACTCTGATCGTTTCTGTGACTTGTTTCATGAATTGCATTAGTGTTCCGTTCAGTAGTTTCATGTCCTGTTGTTGTTTGTCGTTTAGTTGTTCGAATTTGGTCTCAAGATCCGACTCTTTGGTACGTTTCTTTTTTGAAGGGGGTTTTTCAACCTTCTCTGTCTCAACCTCTCTATCCTGCTCCACTTGCATAGGCGCCATTGCCTTTTCCTGTTGCGGTTTATTTTCCTCGGGTTGTTTAGCTGTCGTTTCTAGCATTTTGATCCGCTCTTCTTGCTTCTTAATATAATCAGTTAAAGCCTTAATCTGATCTGCCTGCTGTTTAATAAGTTCTTTTAATTCTTTAACTGTCTCGGAGTCCTGGGAAACTTTAGCTGGCCAGCTCACCTTTGCAGCTTGCTCCTTGCGTGGCTGTTTCTGTCCGGTTTGTAGCCGGGGGAACGACTCTGACCGAAACCTCGTTCTGCTGCCGGATCTATCACGGGAGCGGCTGTTCCTTCGGTCTTCTTGCTTCGCTTCTTCAGCCTCCTGTTTGGCTTCCCATTGGCGTTTCTTGACAATATAAGGGGTGCGAAAGAGATTTTTGCACCTCTTGTCCCCGGTGTAGTGTTCTTTGCCACATAGTTGGCACTGCGGTGTACATTGGTGCCCCTCGGGGGGCGATGTCATGCCACAGCCGCGGCACTTGGTCACCTCACTGTCGCAGACGTCCGAGCGGTGGCCAAGTCCTCCGCACTTGTAACAGACCTCATAGCGTTTCTTGTATAGAAAGCACTTGAAAGTGATTCCGCTCAAGACTACTCTGCGTGGTACTTTCTCTTCTTCAAAGGTGATTAGGAAAGATTTAGTCTTCCCCATTCTTCGTGCATCTATGACTAGAGGATTGAATCCGTTAATGTTCAGTCCTTCTAGTACATACTTGTGTGTGTATTCCACATCAATTCCATGGATGACTCCTCTGCCGCAACTCTCTGGTGCGTTCATGTAGGTGGTCACACCGCGTTCCTTGTCTCCGATCTTGACAGTTTCAAGTTTCTCCACCTTCCTCGCGTTTTCGTAGCTAGGCGAGTGGTAGGTAATCGTTCCCTGCTTGGCGTTTATAGCTAGTCTGTCCTTCAGTGCCTCCTCGTCCTTGATTCCGGCGTTCTCCCTGATGGCCGCCGCAATTCTCATCTCGGTGGTGCTCTTCAGCATTGTGAGGCCTTCTTTGGGACGCAGAACTACTTTCCATCCGGTCGCTGGAAGTCTCGGGAGGTCTGAGGCTATTGAACGTTCAGCGAGTTTCCGTCCCGCCTCTCTGTAGGCTCTCGTGTCGCTGCCGTCGGTCGTCGCAACAGTGGCGGCGTTCGCTGCCGCCGCGTCTCCGGCACCATGTTGGTGTCCTAGGTGGCGTTCGTTGTTCTCCAATTTTTCCGCTCGCTTCTTCAGTCGCATAATCCATTCTTCTTTTTCGGTTTCTTTGGGGTCGATGTCGGTTCCCACCACCGCCACTTCCATCGTCATCGTGGAGCCGGGCGCGGTCGGCGATGGCGGGAGCTCGCCGGTCGCCGCCTTCCCGGTCGAAGTAGGCCTATCGTAGCGTGTAGCGCTGGCGAACTTGGAGGGACGATATAGGCTTTAAAGATGCACTTACAGGCACAAATGTCGTATCCTCGGGTTGCTTGCACCTTAGGAAACAGGTTTCAAGGACATTTACGGTCAACGTAGGAAAAATCCGCCATGAAATCACTGATTTCGCGGAGCCGACGTGAACGCGTCCGTACTCCTCGACGCCCCCTGGCGGTCCCCATGCTATCGTAAAATATTTTGTGCTTAGCAGTGCCAAACCGCCAGCCATATTTTCTAGTCTTAGTCGCAAAAGAGTGCTTTTTGAGGAAAATAAGTGGCGCAACAAAATGAAAATTGTTTTTTGGGGAAAGGTAATTGCGCAGTGTCGCCTATCAGCCGACACCTGAACGGCGCCGTAAATAATAATAATAATAATTATAATAATAATAATTGTTTTTTTGGGAAAGGAAATGGCGCAGTATCTGTCTCATATATCGTTGGACACCTGAACCGCGCCGTAAGGGAAGGGGTAAACTAAGAGATAAATGAGGGAGTGAAATAAGAAAGGATGAAATAGGTGGCGTAGTGGTGGGCTCCGGAATAATTTCGAACACATGGGGATCTCTATCGTGCACTGACATCGCATAGGACACGGGCGCCTTTTGCGTTTCCCATCTATCGAAACGCAGCCACCGTGGTCGGGTTGGAACCCGGCTTCTCCGGATCAGTAGCCGAGCGCTCTAATCACTGAGCCATCGCTAAGGGTAAATCTCTGATTTTAATGTGGACACCTAAACCGCACAGTGAGGGAAAAAAGAGAATGAAAGAAGAAAAAGACTGAAAGAGAGAATAATGAAAGTGGAAAGAGATGCTGTATAGGAGAGGGGTCAGAATAATTGAGACCAATAGGGAATGTTTAATGTTCACTGACTACACAGACTCGTTTTGCGTTTCTCCTCCATCGGAACACTGCCGCTGCGGTCGGGTTCTGATGTCGGCACACCGGCTCAGTAGCCGTGCGCCTATCCACTGAGCCACCGTGGCGAGCGGCCGAAGTTATTGAGAAGCCCTCCACTGCGACACCTTTTACTGTCTTTCGTCCTGCGCTCCCACCTTCCTCCCTTCCTTTACGGTGCTCTTGAGAATTGCACAAAAACGGGACAGAGGTACTGTGGCAATCATTTTACTAAATACCAATTTTTCTTGTTTGCTTTTTATTGTGCTGATGCTGACTGTAGGCCCAACTAATATCAAATATAAAAGGACATGAGCCCCGTAGGAATGAGCTTTTACGTAAAAAAGAACCATTAGAAGGAGCGCGAATCATTGTACAGAATAGCGAACAGTCTTGAGTGAAATGTTGGACGTCTGCTGACCCCTCTTTGTTCTATATAAGTGGTTGTCACTTGAGTCATTGTGACTCCAGTTGTCAAGAATGACTCTTAATAAACTGGTAAATATGGCACCATCTAATAATTTTTTGGATCGCACTTTAACTTAGTGTTTAGAAGAGTTTTTTTGTAAGCTAAAGCGGAATGGAGAGTGCGTAAACCATCACACAATGAATGCTTTAGAATAGTATGCAGAACATCTACTGCAGCGTGAGTGGTTTAGGTAAGATCAAGTACCAACTATCCATGTTGGGATAGCCGATTGAATAGAGACATCAGCAGCGCGCTTAAATGTCATTATTTACAACTCCACTGAAACCTATTACTTTTAAGCTTTATTTCATTTTATGGAGTTTTTTAGTTGTGCGGACACACGGATGGACGGACAGACGGGCAAACATCTCCAGAGAAGGTGCGGCGAAAATAAATATGGCTGTTAAATAGATTTTTTTGCTGTTAAATACATTGATGAAGGCAAAGCGCAAAGGCGCCCGTGTGCTGTGCGATGTCAGTGCACGTTTAAAATCCCCAGGCGGTCGCAATTTTTCTGGAGCCCTCCACTACGGCACCTCTTTCTTCTTTTCTTCTTTCACTCCCTCCTTTATCCATTTCTTTACGGTGCAGTTCAGACGTCAGCCGATATGTGAGACCCGATATGTGAGACCCTCGACCCGGTGTTTCTTGATACAAAATATCAGCTTCGTTGCCGCAACGCACTACTTCAACCGACCCTCGCACCGGACCTCATAAACCTGAAAGGAAATGCCCTCCGACGGCACGGTTAATCCTGGAATTCTCATCGCCGTTGCAGCAGCGCCGACAGCGACAGCCAGCAAAGAGGTCCCGCAAGGGGCGTGTTTTCCGCATTTGGCAGCGGCGGCAGCGACCCTGATGTGCGGATTCTAAGCCTGTCTTCTAGTGTTTTACAGGTTGGTCGAAAACTTTTGCTTTGATTGTCTTTTGCGTATTAAGCCGCTGCTGCCAAAGATCTCTTGTTGTTAGTGTGCTCATCGCTCGCGGTTTTAACCATGTCGCGTTGTTGTGCATGCCGAGCGTCTATCCCCGTCAATGGGCCTTCTATGACCTGTCCAGAATGCAAATTTGAATTTCACGTGGATGCATGTTTTGGTATAAACGAGGAAACGTGGAATGGGGGGGGGGCGCAAACGTTGTACTTCAAGAAATCTGGGATGTGTGGCCTGTGCAGCAATGGTCCAAAAATGGTGCTTCCGAGAGCCCCAACGTAGATAGCGTCCTAGAAGCGCACTTGGTAGCAATTGAAACCAAGCTTAATGCTCTACTAGCTCTTCCTAAAATTGTTGACGTGCTTGACTCTAGTGTGAAATTCCTATCAGATAAGTTTGGTCAATTGCAAAATCGTCATCAAAGTCAACAGCAAGCGACATAAAAAAAAACTGACCGAACGCGTGGATCAGATAGAAAAAGCTGACGCCTTCCGTGAACGGCAACAGATGAAGCAAGACGTTGATGGAGTGGCGTAGCCGTCGAAACAGCATTGAATTTCATGGCGTTGCTGAAGTCCAAAACGAGATCTTGCTAGAGAAAATAAACGAAGTGGCCTTGATACTCGATATTCAGCCATTAACTAAGAATAATATCACAGCACTGCATTGGCTACCAGCGAAACCAGCCAAAACACGGGGCATCATTGTTCGTTTCGTCAGTCACGAACTTCGTGACGACTGGCTGGCAAAGCGACAGGCACTCAAGAACGAATCCGGTGAGATGTTTATGTGTGAAAACATGACACGACTGTCCCGCAATCTGTATTCAATAGCAGAGGAATGGGCGAAGAGTGCAGGATATGCCTTTGTCTGGCGCACGAACGGAAAAGTGCTAGTTCGAAAGAAAAGTAGCGATAATGTTGCTGTCATTCGCACAGCACAGGATCTTGATGTCCTGCACTAACTAATCTGGGTATTGTTCGTTTGTTTTCTTTGAACACTTTCTTTCACAATGAAAAACCAGTCCACACTTTCATTGTTTCATATTATTGTCAGAAGTTTGCGTAACAAATATGACAAAGTAATTTTCTTTTTATCCGAACCTGAATATTCTTTTGACATCATTTGTTTCACAGAGGCTTGGTTTTGACTTGAGGATGAGTGTTTTTCAGTTTCAGGATACGATGTTGTATCTGTGTGTCGTTCAAAGAAGCGTGGTGGTGGCACTGCTATATACATTTGCTCAAAACACAACTACAAGATACTTCAACATATCAAGGTAATTAATGATAACTACGAGTGCTTAGTTATACAGTGCCGTGATATTATTTTCCCTGTTATATACCGTCCTCCGTCAGTTTCACTCAGTGATATTATACAGTTTGCTGAAAAACTACATGACGGGAGCGTTCAGCTGAAGCTTGAAAGTGTTCCCGCGGGGGTTTCAATCTAAATGCTCCCCTGATAATCAAGCTTTTTTTACAATTCCAAGAGTTATACGAGCCTTTTGGTTGCTCAAACGTGATTACCGTACGCACTAGAATTACATCAACCTTCCAAAGCATTCTTGACCTATGTATTACAAGTTTTCCTCGCGAGATTATAAAATCGGGCACTTTGGTGAGCTGTTAAAGTGACCATTTGGCAATATATTGTTTGTTACCCTACGAACACCCAGTCGCCCCCGAATTTGAAGCACAAATTAGACTTTTCCGAGCCCAATATTAACAAGGTTAAGGAGATCCTCCAAAACGTGAACTGGAACAGTTTGTTAGAGTTATCGGACGCCGATGCCGCTTACGATGCTTTCTCTTCATTTTTTTGTGTCTGCTTATGCTTCATGGTTTCCTCTTAGGCCTCGTAAAAGGCACAAAAAGTACGCAAGCCTTGGATATCTCGTGAAAAATTTAAAAAGAATCAAACAGAAAAACAGACTCTTCCATACATTCCTCGTAACCAAAGATAAAAGTGACTTTCGCTCATTTAAGAAGGGGAAAAGTTGCAAAATTCTGACTTAAAGAAAACAAAGTTTGAATACTATTCACATTTAGTTTTGCAGGCGAACGGTAATACTCGGTTGGTATGGAAAACCGTGAGAGAAATAATCTATAAAAAGGCAGAAACTAACAAAGTGAAATTTCAGAATGGCCATCTATCTGAAGTACAATTAGCAATCATGTTTAACGTACATTTTCTTCCTGGTGATGCTCCGTCCAGCGATGGGACCGATACAATTTCTGGCATGTCGTGTGAGCGTTTCATTACTTCAAAAAAAACCCGAATACAATATTCTTATCCTGTCCAATGATATATGAGACAGATACTGCGCCATTTCCTTTTCCCCCAAAACAAAATATTTTTATTATTCAATATTCTTATCCCCCACTGACTCTAGCGAGATGCATGATGTAATCATGTCTCTAAAGGACGGATGCGCATCTGGAAGTTACGACATCAAACCGAAATCACTGAAGGCAGTGAGTCAAACAGTTAGCACCCCTATTGCACACATTTGTAATCTAGTAATCCCAACAGGAGTTTTTCCATCAAAAATGGAACTTGCCCGCGCGACAGCTATTCATAAGGGAGGCTCATTGCATGACCTAAAAAATTATAGGCCAATCTCGGTGCTTTCTGTATTCGCCAGAATAGCCGAACACATTGTAAGCGAAAGGCTCGTTGGATTTCTCACCTCGCAAAATATTATACTAAGGCAGCAATTTGGCTTTCACAAAAATTGCCACCTGAACCAGCACTACTTGTAATAAAAGAAGAAATTCTGCACACAATCGAAAATAAAGTTTTAACTCTCGGTATATTCGCAGATTTTAAGAAAGCGTTCGATAGCGTCCAGCAAGATATACTCCTAAAACAACTTCCGTATTATCGTATCAAGGGTACAGCTTTGACCCTTCTAAGGAGTTATTTAACATTCCGCGCGCAGTATACTGTAATCAATGATGCACGCTCTCAGGCAAACAGCGTGTCATAAGGATTACCTCAAGCGTTCATCCTAGTGCCAGTGTTATTTCTTCTATATATCAATGATATTGTTAGTATACAGGGCGCTTCTAATATAGTGCTATATTCTGACGACACGAGTGTGTTCTCTGGAAGAGGCATTATATATGGAGGCGAACAACTGGATGTTGAGCTTAACCTTATGGCTGGGATATAACCGCCTCGCACTGAACATAAACAAGACTAAATATATACCATTCCGCGCTAAAGGCACTACAATTCATACATTTCCTTCTTTAAAGTTTAAAGGTATGGACATAAATCAGTCTTCGACTACCTGATTCCTAGGTAATACTTTCCAGGAAATCTCTTGTGGAATATTGATATTGATGCACTTAAAATTGATCTCTCTCGCGCTCTAGGAATCTTGACTAGACTAAAGTGTTATCTTCCAGTTAGTACCAAATGACAGATATACTATTCTCTTATCCACTCACGGCTTTTTATATTGCTCACACGCGTGGCAGACGACGATTAAAACAAATTTATATGCCCTACTATCAATAAAAAAAAGAGCAGTACGAGCTATGGGTAACTTAGGGCTGACGGATAGTTGCGCGCCTTAGTTCAAATCGTAGGGGATTCCTGAAATACGTAGGCTCTACAAATACAAATTAACGCTTGAAGTTTATCATGTATACCGTTCCTATGAAAAACTTGGAATCGAAATATCACGAAAAAAGGAGTTCATACGATTTAAGGAAAAATATTATAATCAATCCCCGAACGCGAACGAACTACGGGTACCAAAGATTAAGCTATCAGACACCGGATCTGATAAACCACTATCGAATGATTAAAGATGTATTAACAAATGCTCGTTCTCTAAACTAAGTTAAGAAAATACTGAAGAATATGTTTTTGAAGGGAGAGTAGCGTTCTAAATCCTTTTTAACAATTTTTTTCAAGTCGACTTTTTCATTCTTGTTTATGTATCTTGGGTGTTTTATATTTATGTGTTGAGTATATTGGATTTTTTTTCAACCATGCGGTACTAGTAGAACTGTATATTTAATCTTGTTCATATTTTGCGCCTGTAGAGACTTTTGATGTATGATAAGAAAAGCGGGTTTATGTTTTCTTTTCCTTCTGGAGTGCTCTGTAACACATGTTTATTTTGTTTCCCAACCGTTTCCAAACAGCGTTCGTTTTTTTTTTATGTGTACATGATTGTAAACCGCTGCTTGCCACAGGGTGGCGTGACCGCGTCAGGCCGTTTCCTGCCTTTAGTCACGCCCCTAACGACAATGATGAATTATTGGCTTGAATAATTAAAAAAAAAATGTTCAAATTGTGGGTAATTTACCACAGTGGCATTTGCGATCAATTTCGGCTAACAGAGAAGCTTTATATTCTGCCGCGCACGCGCGCAAGTGTCGCGCAAGTGCGCTAAACACAGCTGGTTGGGCCTGGGTGTTCTGTGTGTGTTAGCTTGCTGTAGGGCGTGATCTAACTTGTCTCAGGTTGTTATTCTTGCACTCATGTTGAGTGGCACATATCCGCAGTGTGCGACTCGCCCCACTGTACGCATGAGTACCAAATGAAAGGGCAGATGTTGGCCCCATGGATCGTCCTTCCCCGGGTTGTCTTGGCAGCGAGCGGATAAGCAAGAATTAGACATTTGTGTGAACGTCATATCGGCCGCTGCCTGGGCGAACTACACAGTGCTGATGCTTCGCGGCGGTTTTTACGTCACGCCATTGATAGAATCGGAAATAAAATAAACATTTCAGGTAACGAGGGCAAGTGTCAGGACCGGATAGAAATTTGTTATTTTATACTCTTTACGCTATTTTCGTTATTTACACCTCATTCCTTTATTCGAATGCCTAGTCATTAGTGAGTTTTTGTTTAGCGGACAGAATAAAGAAACATAGGCTGACATAAAAAGAAATTAAAGTGATATGAATGTGGTTTCTGGGTGGTTGTGGTTGTGGCAGAAAATATTTATGGACAAATACGCTTACAGAAGGTTATGCATGAGCTGCCCCAGAGGGCGCAAGCCCTTACAAGTACTAGGTGGAGGTCCCTAGCTCAGGACCGCAGTGGCGTTGTCCACCGCCCGAGCTCGCCCGACCAATGCCCGTTGGGCCCGTAGGTCAGAGCAGCGGAGCAGCATCACCTCACAGTCCTGCTCGGATGTGTTGGGGGTGAGGGGGGATAGCAGGGTTGGAGAGGCCGGCCCGAACCATGTATTAGATGTCCGAAGACTTCTCCGCACAGTGCGGACAGCTGTTCGGGAAGGGCATTTATTCCTACAGGTAGGAAACAGTAGCGTGATACTCTTACAGGGATGAAACAGTACCGCGATAGGCTACGTGTCACACATGCTACAGCCTGTCCAGCTCAGAGCGAGCTTAAGTAGCTGAGCTTAGCTCATAATCATCAAGATGAAGGCTATAGAGCGAACTCAGTTGACAGCTGATAGCATCTTCAGCACATCTGTTATAGAGAGAGAGACAAATAAGCGAGCTTCTGGTAAAGTAAGTGCCAGTCAAACTATATGACGTAGCGTGGTGGTAGACGACTACGAATCATCACGAGTGTTCTGGGATGTGACAGCCATTGTTGCAACGTTGCCACGATGATATGCAGAGAATGCGTTATTGCCTGCTCGGAGGGATTTGCAGGGGAAGGCACAATTGAATCCATGATGAGAGGTCATGATTCCTGTTTCTGTTTTACTTCTAGGATTTCGCAGACCTCCCCGCAATGATCTTCATGCTGTTAGCATGGTACTAAATTATCTCGCTTTGATGACTAAGAACATGTGCGCTCAGTACATCAAGATGCAAAGAAATAAAAAGAGGATATGACAATAAGCGACATCTTAGAGCATGCACAGTTAGATAATTTATAGGGAATATATCCATTTGGCTAAATGTGATTTCGTAGTGAGCGCCCGGCATGTCTTTATGCGTTTTTCTTCGTGCACGTATTCATTGCGCTTGTTATAACAGTTGGACATGAGAAAACTTATCCCAAACGTGAACTTTATTTGCCCTGATAATGCTGAAGGAGGTCTTTTCTCGTAGAAATTAGGGATTGTGAACTATGATCGGTTTGCACATCTGTTCACAAGGTGACAACGTGAATAAAAGAGGACGTAACGTTACACCGTCACAAGAACCACGTATGCAATCTTTCCTTTATAAATGGTTTTTGGGGAAAGGAAATGGCGCAGTATCTGTCTCATAAATCGTTGGACACCTGAACCGCGCCGTAACGGAGGGGACAAGGGAGGGAGTGAAAGAAGAAGGAATCTTTCCTGCCACTCGAAATCAAAATCCTTTTGTTTGAGGCGCGCTTCCGAATGTAACTTCCAAGCTGTAAACCACTGGACAGCGAATGAAACCAACCGCTTTCAATGCCAGCGTTATAAGACACGGCGAGAGATGCAAAGCAGTGGATTAGGAAGAGAGATGAAATTCGCAGAGCGATTAGATTTTAAAAAAAGCATAGTTTTAGCTTGCGTTCTTCGTCAATTATGGCACTGCACCAAGTTTTATTTCCAAAACAGAAATACAGATATCTCACGGCCTGTTTTGATCTAGACATTTTTTTCCAAAGCCGTGAAAAAGGATATCAGCTATGCACAGTGGGTTGTACGGCAAGCCACATGCTACATTAACGAGGGCGCTTACGATCTATAATAATTGGTTCTTGGGGAAAGGGAATGGTGCAGGATCTGTCTCACATCTCGGTCGACACCTGAACCGCGCCGCAGGGGAAGGATAAAGAAGAAACTGAGAGAAGAAAGGAAAAAGAACGTGCCCTAGTGGAGGTCTCCGGAATGATTTTGACCACCTGGAGATCCTTAGCGTGCACTGACAACGCAGAGCACACGAGTGCCTTTGCGTTTCGCCTCCGTCGAAACGCGGCCGCCGCGGTCGGGTTCTAACCCGGCTAGTAGCCTAACGCCCTAAACACTGAGCCACCGCGTCCGGTGGGCAAACTCAAAAGGCGGAAAATTGCACTCGCCGCCGTGCCTCTGTGGTTGAGGCGTTCGTCTACTGAGCCGCTGTACTCGCGTTCGAATCCAACCGCAGCGGCCGCGTTTCGAGTGCGGCGAAACGCAAAAGGAACCCGTGTGCTGTGCGATGTCAGTGCAGGTTAGAGATCTCCAGGTAGTCGAAATTTGTCCGATGCCCTCCACTGCAGCTCCACTTTCTTCTATTCTTCTTTCACTCTCTTTTCATCCCTTCTCTTACTGCGCGGTCTGGGACCGCAGTGGCGTTGACCGCCGCCCGAACTGGCCCGACCAATCCTGAATCCCCTTTTCCTCGAAACTAATTTTCAATTGCTGATCCGCAGTACCCGGGTACCAATTTTAATGGCCGCCATCTTGCATTCAAGGAACCGCAAATATGCCGCCATTTCGTCCCCTGGCGTCATTCTCTCACAGTTCCACCGCTGACCACCATATTGCACCCAGACGTCATCATTGGCACGCGGCAGGTGGATGTTCCTACAATGCTTTTGTAGATGTCGCTACATGTCTCCAAGCGAGATATGCTGTTTTCTAGTTGCTTCTACAGATGGCGCTGTGATTTCATGCTAATAGCAGACCTCACGAAATCTCTAAAAGTGATGAGTAAGAGCTAACGCTCTTAAAATCCCCATGTGGTCGAAATATATTCCGGAGCCCTCCAGTACAGCACTACTTTCTTCCTTTTTTCTCAGTCTCTTCTTTATCCGTTCCCTTAGGGCACGGTTCAGGTGTCGCCAATTGTGAGACAGATGCTGCGCCTGTTCCTTTCACAAAAAACCAATTTCTAGAACCAATTTCAAATCCGATAGGTCAGTGTATTATTTTTGATTTCTTAGCAGAAAATGATATTAGAGAATATGGGTCCCACCATCAAGAGTCAAAGCAGTTTTCACTTATATTTTACACTACGATTGGAGTAGAATAAAACTTTATTGAGGGGAAAGGGGGTTATTTGTGGACCACTGGCTGCTGCTCAGATGCCGTGTCAACTTCGGTGTAGTCGTCCCACTCGATGAGCTTGACCTGTATCTCCTGGTCCATAGTGGTCCTTAGTATTTCCCGGGCTTCCCTGTGTGGGATCTGGCAGGATGTCGTCGAGATGTCTGTAGTTCCTGCACGCCTGTACATATGGCTTAAGTTCTCACCGCAAAAGCGGCAGAGATGATTTAGTCCGACAATAAATTTTGCAAATTAGTTCAGATCCTGGTAAGCGTCTGTCTGTATTTGCCACCAGGCTACCTGTTGGTGTGTTTAGCAAATTATGTATTGGTGGGAGAGTTCTGGTTAGTTGGCTTCTTGTTGTGATGTCAATGTAGGCTGTGAGTGGCTCTTCATGGGTATCCTAGTTGTGAGGGGAGTGATCTGCCGGCCGGCGAGTACGCGATCATGCCCGTGTGCCGCCTCATTCCCAAGATTCTCCTCATGAGCCGCAGCCCAGATTATTTCGACCTGTACTGTACGTGTCTATTCTTCTGTTCCCTGTTTGCACTCTCTCCATCTGGAAAGTAACGAAAACCCACGTGAGTGGCTGGAAACACGGCCGCCGTGCCCGCGCATTCCCATTACCTCTTGAGCTCCTGGAACCTGAAAGTGGCTGCTTTCAACGATATCATCTCCTATTATAAGAATAGGCATCGCCAGTGCCAAGCCCTTGCAAAGGAACTGGGGAAGCAAACGAACGCGTTCTGCTACGATTATTCGACAATAAAATGCTCTCCCCGTCAGTGCTCCAACCCCTCGGCCCCGCAATCACTGGCAAGTGAAGTGGTTCACAACTACTTTATGGTGGGGCTTGGCAGCGCAAATCTTCTCTCTCTCTCTCCATCCCAACCCCACAAGAAAGGAATGGGAGGCGGCCTTGCTTGGGTGCTCAGACCTTCAGGCTCGAATGGCCTTGGTCAATAGGGCTAAGCTGGCAGCTGCGACCACTGGGGGTCCCGGAATTAGTACTACACCTATTTGGGGGCTATTCAAAAAGCCTGACCTCTGTTTTTACTCAATAAATGTTTTTAACCACCCCCACTGGCCGCGTTTGAACTTGGGTACTACGGTCTAGTAGCCTGCAGCCCTAACTAAAATTATCAGGAAATGGTGTCATATCTGTCCGACTTCCCAGTGCACACCTCAACCGCGCCGCGAGAGAAAAGGCGGAATTTTTTAAAGAGCGTTAGCTTTTACCAAGTTTCGAGATTTCGTGGGGTCTGCTACCATCCTGAGATCAAAGCGCCAATTGTGGCAGCAACTACTCATCACGTTTCGAGATTTCGTGGTGTCTGCTACCACCCTGAGATTACAGCGCCTTCTGTGGCAGCAACTTGAAAACAGCGCATCTCGCATTGAGACCTTTAGCGCCATCTACAATAGCATTGCGGAAACAACCACCTGCCGCATGCCAATGATGACGTCACGGTCCAATATGGTGGATAGATGTGGAACTATGTGAGTATGACGTCAGTGAACGAAATTGCGGTATAGTTTTGGTTTCTTGAATCCAAGGATGCGGCTGTTAAAATTGGCTGTGCCCTCCCGTCCCTTCCCAGGGGTGGACGTGCATCGTAATTTCTCTGATAGATGGCGCTAGGCATCGATCGCCCCACTCGGTAATGTGGTCCTGTGCATGAGACCAGACGTTCAAGCAAGGTTAGAAATTAAACAACGTGGCGTAGGGAGACTCGCTTTGGGAGCACGTGGCAATACACCAAATCAGGGGGTACAGGGTGATATGGGATGGGCGTCGTACAAGAGCAGAGAAGCTAGCAGTAAGGTAGCATTTGAGGAGCGATTGAGAAAAATGGGGGAAAATTAGTGGCCTTGGAAAGTTTTCAGATACCTGTATATAAGGAATGTTGATACGAAATGGAGAAAGCGAACTATAAAATTGACAAGCAAATATCTGGACAGCAGTAGAGGGACAAATCAGGAATTATCGGTTAAGAGAAAGGTTAAAGAAACAGAGAGAGCTCTGTGGAAAACAGGGATGCTGACGAAATAGGCACTAGAAACATACCGGATTTTTGAGCAGGAAGTTGCCAAAGAGAATATCTATGATAATTGTAGGAGAAGCTCATTGTTGTTTGAAGACAGGACGGGAGTTTTGCGGACTAAGACATATAGTCAGGTACCGCGAGGTAGACACGTTGTGCGTTGCTTGCGGAGAGGAGGAGGAAACGGCTGAACACTTGATACTTTTCGGCAAAGGTCTTCACCCTACAGTGGAAAGCAGCGGGGCTGATTTATCCAAAGCATTGGGGCTTAAGGACAGTGAAGGGAAAGTAGATTTTAAGCGGGTAGAAATAGCCAAGCGAAGGTTATTTGATTGGTGGCTAAAATCAAGAGAAGAGTAAAATTTCATAAGTCTTGGCTAGGTTGCTTGAGCCACCGCCCGATTTAAAGGGTTCAGCCGCATCCATCCATCCATCCATCCATCCATCCATCCATCCATCCATCCATCCATCCATCCATCCATTCATCCATCCATCCATCCATCCATCCATCCATCCATCCATCCATCCATCCATCCATCCATCCATCCATCCATCCATCCATCCATCCATCCATCCATCCATCCATCCATCCATCCATCCATCCATCCATCCATCCATCCATCCATCCATCCATCCATCCATCCATCCATCCATCCACGCGGGATGCGGAAAGACGTTTTCCTCATGGCCAATAAAGTAACGCTCGTTACTTCAATGTCTTCCTGACGGTGGAAGCCTTTTTTTCTTCTTTCACTTCCACCTTATTACCTTCCTTCGCGACGCGGCTAAGGTCTCCACGAATAACTGAGACGGTTACTGCGGCATTTCCGCTTCTGAAAACCGATACCCTTTGCAGCGAAAGCTTTAATAACTTTGTACAAACCACTCAGTAGAAGCAATTTACAGGGTGCAATGGCAGCCGTGTAACGCTTTAAAAGAAATGTGTTTTTAGTGTGAAAGCAGTTTTCCTCCTACCCCGCAAAATCAGCATGTCGAGGTAAAGCCTCTGATATTGTCACGAAAGGAAAAGAAAGGCACATAACTGCTACCCTGGGACTGTGGTAACCTCAATCGCGCTTTAGGTTACCTGGCGTTGGTGACAAACTGATGTGCGCTGCATATGTTGGCGTTAACAATGTAGTGGTAGAATTCGATACTGCAGCAATGTTGTGGGTTCGAACCCAACCGCGGCGGCAGCGTTTTTATGGAGGCAAAACGCTAAGGCGGCCGTGTGCTGTGCGATGTCAGTGCACGTTAAAGATCCCCAGGTGGTCTAAATTATTCCGGAGCCCTCCACTACGGCACCTCCTTCTTCCTTTCTTTTCCAACGATATGAGAGACAGATACTGCGCCATTACCTTTCCTCGAAAACCAATTATCAGAAGCGACGGCTAGGGTTTAGCAACAGATACACCCGTTGACAAGGAGCCCTCGCCACTTTGGTTAGAGCTCCTACATCCCAGCCCCGTAGGGCCAGATAGCCACCCCCAACCCTCTCACTGCAGCAACAGGCCGCCGTCGTTCATTGGATTTATTGGCATTGGCGTTGTCACTGTTAAAAAATTGAAAATTGGTTTCACCCACCGCGGTTGCTCTTGGTTAGGCGCTCGGCTACTGAGCCGGACTTTCCGCGTTCGAACCCTGCCTTGGCGGTCGCGTTTCGATGGAAGCGGAACGCGCAAAGCGCCCATGTGCTATGCGATGTCACTCGATTGATTTTGAAAAAAAGACAGGCTAATAACAGGCTCTTTAGGTCAGCGGACACCTCAATTGCGCTTTGAGGTACGTCGCAGTGGCAGCGGTGTCCACATGCAAAATAAAAACGATGCCGCCACCATCTAGAAGACGTTAACTAACGTACGTTATCTGTTTGATAACTGACGGCAGTAATCAATAACCAAGTGCATAAATCTGTGACATCGCCAATCATCAATTGGGTTGCTATTGATTTCCTATCGTGGTCATCGTCTTGCACTTGTCGGTGACGTTATCAATTGAGGCCATCTTGGATATATTCATGACATCACGAATCAAACACCAATTGGTTTGCTACGTCGATTTACTATGGGGCCGGCGTCTTGAATTCCTTGGACCTAAAAAATTTCTAATAAACCACTATCGAATGATTAAAGAGGTATTAACAAATGGTCGTTCTCTAAACAAAGTTAAGAAAATACTGAACAATACGTTTTCGAAGGAAGAGTACCGCTCTAAATCCTTTTTAACGATTTTTTTCTAGTCGGCTTTTTCAGTCATGTTTATATATTTTGGGCTGTTTATGTTTATGTGTTGTGCATATTGGATTCTTTTTCAACCATGGGTTGCTAGTAGAACTGTATAATTATTCTTGTTCGTATTTTACGCCTTTATAGTCTTTTGATGTGTGAAAAAAAAGCGGGTGTATGCTTTCTTTTCCTTCAGGAGTGCTCCGTAAGACATGCTTATCTTGTTTCTCATCCGTTTGCACGTAGTGTTCCTTTTTTTCTTCATTATCTGTAAATGAGTGTCAACCGCTGCTTGCCGCAGGGTGGCGAGACCGCGTCAGGCAGTTTCCTGCTTTTTGTCACGTCCCCAAAGAAAATTACTATTGCTTTGAATAAATAAAAAATAAAAAATATCTTCAAGTTGTGGTTAGTTTACAGCAGATGCATTTGCGATCAATTTCGGCCAACAGAGAATCTTTATATTCTGCCGCGCAAGCGCGCAAGTGTCGCCAAAGTGCGCGAAACGCTGCTGGTTGGGCCTTTGTGTTCTGTGTTAGCTTGCTGCAGGGTGTTATCTAGCTTGTGCCAGGTTGTCATTTTTGCCCTGAGGTTGAGTGGCACATATCCGCAGTGTGCGATTCACCCCACTCTAGGTATGAGTACGAAATGAAAGGGTAGTTGTTGCCCCCATCGTCCTCACTAGGGATTTCATGGCAGCAGGTGGATGAGGAAGAATTGGACATCTGAGTGAACGTCATTTCGGCCGCTGGTTGGTCGGACTCCACAGTGCTGATGCCTTCGCGGTGGCTTTTACGTCGCGTCATTGATAGAATCGGAAACAAAATAAACAATTTAGGTAACGCGGGCAAGTGTCAGGACCGGATAGAAATTTGTTATATTAAACTCTTGCTGCTGCTTTCGTTATTTATTCCACATTTCTTTACTCCAATGCTTAATGATTAGTCAGCTTTTGTAGTGCACAGAATAAAGAAACATAGGCCGACTTGAAAAAATAAAACCGATATGAAAGTGGTTTCTGGGTGGTGGTGGTTGTGATAGAAAACATTTATGGGCAAATACGCTTACAGAGGGTTATGCATGAGCTGCCCCAGAGGGCGCCATCCTTGCTTGTACTAGGTGGAGGTCCCTAGCTCGGGACAACAGTGGCGTTGTCCGCCGCGCGAGCTCGCCCGACCAATGCCCGTTGGGCCTGTAGGTCAGAGCAGCGGAGCAGCATCACCTCACAGTCCTCCCGGGATGTGTTGGGGGTGAAGGGAGATAGCAGGGTTGGAGAGGCCGGCCCGAACCATGTATTAGATGTCCGAAGACTTCTCCGCACAGTGCGGACAGCTGTTCGGGAAGGGCATTTATTCCTACAGGTATAGAACAGTACCATGATACTCTTATAGGGATGAAACAGTGTCATGATAGGCTACGTGTCACACATGCTACACCATGTCCAGTTCAGAGCGACCTTGAATAGCTCAGCTTAGCTCATAATCATCCAGATGAAGGCTATAGAGCGAACACAGTTGACAGCTGATAGCATCTTCAGGACATCTGTTATAGAGAGCGAGACAAATAAGCGAGCTCCTGGTAAAGTGAGTGCCAGTCCACCTATACGACGTAGCGTGGTGGTAGACGGACTACGAATCATCACGAGTGTTCTGGGATGTGACAGCCATTGTTCCAACGTTGCCACAAGGATATGCAGAGAATGCGTTGTAGTGTGCTGGGAGGAATTTGGAGTGAAAAGCACAATTAGGTCCATGTTGAGAGCTCATGATTTGGTCGTAGTAGTTTTTTATCAAAATAATAGTAAAAAGCACGGAAAAGATTTTTGCTACAACCGGCATTTGTCATGGATACTGAAACACCTGAGCTGGGGCAGCGGAACTAAAGGATAGCAGGCAGAATGGAGAAATGAATTGAAAGAGGTGAGAGTAGAGCTCATGATTTCTGTTTCTGTTTTACTTCTTGGATTGCGCAGTCCTCCCCGCAATGATATTCATGCTGTTAGCATTGTACTAAATTGTCTCGCTTGGACAACTACGATCATGTGCGCTCAGTACATCAAGATGGAAAGAAATAAGAAAAGGATATGACAATAAGCGACATCTTAGAGCATGCAGAGTTAGATAATTTGTCGGGAATATATAAATTTGGCTAAATGTGAGTTGCTGGTTATCGCCCGGCATGTCTGCAAGCGTTTCTTTTCTTCCTGCACATTTTCATTGCACTATTTATAACAGTAGGGCATAAGAAGACTATCCCGAACGAGAACTTTATTTGCCCTGATAACGCTGAAGGAGGTCCTTTCCCGTAGAAATTAGGGATTATGAACTATGATCGCTTTGTACATCTTTTCACAAGGTGAAGGTGAATAAGAGAGGACGGGACGTTAAACAGTCGCAAGAACCACGTCTGTATTCTTGCCACGCGAAATTGAACTCCTTTTGTTTTAGGCGCGCTTCCGGAAAAAAAACTTCCACGCTGTAAACCACTGGGCAGCGATTGAAACCAACCGCTTCCAAGGCCATCGTTATAAGATATGGCGAGAGACGCAAAACTTTGGATTAAGAAGAGTTGGAATTAGCTGAGGAATTGGATTTTTAAATAAAAGCGTATTTATAGCTTGCGTTCTTCGTCATTTCAGGCATTGCACCAATTTTTATTCCAAAACAAATACAGATTTCTCATGGCGTGTTTTTGTCTTGACACTTTTTCTAAAGCCGTGAAAAAGGATATTAGCTATGCAATTGGTTTGTACGCCAATGTACATGCTACATTAATGAGTGGGCATACTATGTTGTAAATTGGTTGTTGAGGAAAGGAAACGGCGCGGTATCTGTCTCACATATCTGTGGACACCTGAACTGCGCCGTAGTGGAAATGATAAAGGATGGACTGAGAAAAGAAAGAAAGTGGTGCCCTATTGGAGGGCTCCGGAATGATTTTGACCACATGGAGGTTTTTAACGTGCACTGACATCGCAGAGCACACGTGTGCCTTTGCGTTTCGCCTCCATCGAAACGCGGCCGCCGCGGTCGGGTTCGAACCCGGCTACTCCGGGTAAGTAGCCGAGCGTCTTAACCGCTGAGCCACCACGGCCGGTGGGCATACTCGAAAGGCGGAAAATTGCACTCGCCGTCGTGCCTCTTTGGTTGAGGAGCTCGTCTACTGAGCCGCTGTACTCGCGTTCGAACCCAACCGCAGCCTCCGCGTATCGATGGCGGCGAAACAAAAAAGCCGCCCGTGTGCTTTGCGATGTCACTGAAGGTTGAAGATCCTCAGGTAGTCAAAATTAGTCCGGTGCCCTCCACTGCAGCACCACTTTCTTCCATCCTTCTTTCGCTTCTTTCGCAAGGTAGAACGCTCCGCGAGTTCTACCTTGAACTGGAGCGCATGCATTCCTTCAGTGAACTGACGCAGGCATGCAAAGCTGAGCGTCGGCTGTACCCCCCACCTCATTCCTCACCCGACAATTATCATCAGACACTTTGGAGGCAGCTCCGAACACGCATCTTACCCTTCCCTTATATACGCTCGCGCTACACCAAGTCCACACAAACCCCACCTGTACCCTCTGCCGCCACCCCGAAGCCACTCTCGTTCATATCTTTTTCCTCTGCCAGGTGGATCCTCCACCGAGGGGCCTGGAGCGGCTTACCACTTGGGAGGCTTGGGAGGCCCTACTGCGCTCTGAGGACCCGGCCAAGCAAGCCATCGTCATGAGCCTCGGGGACATGAACTTTTGAGTGCATTGGGGCCGTGCGTGGGCCCAAGGACCTACGCGTCCTAAACTCTCCTGTGTGTAATAAAGTTTCCACAACCACCACCACGCCCCACTCCTTTTGTAGCCAACACAGTGCTGTGCGCGTGTGTTTTAATTCCTCCAACATGATATAATCACGTGCACAACCTGGACATATTTGTTATTGTGTAAAAAGTTTTTATATACAACTTCTCTCCCCTATCCTCTCTTCCCGTACCCTCACCTCTTTTCATTTCATTTCTCCATTCTGCCTGCTATCCTTTATTTCCGGTGCCCCAGCTCAGGTGCTTCAGTATCGATGACAGATGCCGGGGCTAGCAAAAATCTTTTCCTTCCTCTTTACTATTACTGTAATAAAAAACCAGACGTTATCATGTTAGAAGAAACTAACACCACCCCTACACTCAGGGGCTAAACATTTCAGGAGAGCGGCCGTACGGCAACCCTTATAAGTAACCAAGTAGTAGCCATAACACACAAAGCAATTGAGGACACCCAGATCGAACACGTAATTACGGAAATAATACCCAAAAAGAAAAGGAAAGCTAAAAGCACCGTTATCATTAACCTATATAGTCCGCCTAGGCAAACCAAAGGAGTCTTCATTAGGCTCTTCGCGGAGGCAAAAAAGATGGCGGGACAAGACACCCTAGTGATAGCAGGCGATTTCAACGCCAAGAGACCAAGTTGGGGCTACCCTAAAGAGGACAAAAAGGGGCGCGGCATATGCACGGCGGCAGAAAACGGGAGTTTCGAGCTACTAAAAGACGAAAACCAACCAACCAGACAGGTAAATAGCATGAGTTCAGACACGTGTCCTGACCTAAGCTTTGTAAGGGACGCCAAGAACGCGGAGTGGGAGAACCTGCTCAAAAAACTTGGCAGCGACCATCACATCCTAAGAATCAGCCTCACGGCGGAAAACGTCCGGATGAAGATTGGCACGGCCCGGCTGACACATTGGGACACCTTCAGAGCGCACTGCAGACAGCTCGAGGGAAACACCATCAGCTCAGCAGAGGACTGGAGCCAAGAAGTAAGGCAAATCCAGGACCTTTACAATAAAGAAGTCGACAGAACAGAGCAAACACCCGAGGTGGACAAGCGGCTCCTCAAGCTATGGGAGACAAGACTCGGACTCACCAAGTGGTGGAAGAGACAGAAACTCAACAGAAAACTCAAAAAGAGAATTGCGGACATCAACAGGCAGACGGAGGAGTGCGCGAACCAGCTGACCAGACAGTGATGGCAGCAATTCAGCAATTCGCTGAGCGGCACCCTCAGCACAGCTAGGACGTGACAGATCCTCAAAGCTCTCCTGGATCCGAGCAAAAACAAGTCAGAAGGCAGCAAGGCTATACAGCGGCTAGCCCACCAGTACCAAGGGACGGACGAACAACTATTAGAAGAAGTCAAGATCAAATGCTACGGCAGAGATCAGGTCGAAAACTACAAAGAAGAATACCGCGGTGAAAACAACCCCACTATGGACAGACCCATCACGAGGGAAGAAGTAGTAGAAGCGATCAAATCGGCAACGAAAAACACGGCAGCATTAGCGGACAAGATCCGGAACTCCCTGATCCGATATCTCAGCGACGATGAAATTGACCAACTAACCAAATACCTCAACACACTCTGGCAAAAAGGAAGAGTTCCGGCGGAATGGAAACATGCCGTCGTCGTAATGATTCCGAAGCCAGGCAAGAAGCTACAAATAGAGAACCTCAGGCCGATATCCCTCACGCCGTGCCTGGGAAAACTCGACGAGAAAGTAATCACCAGACGAATACAATCTTACCTGGAGAAAGAGCAACTGTACCCGGACAGTATGCTTGGATTCAGGGCAAACCTCTCTACACAAGACGTGCTACTCCAACTCAAGGAGGAAGTGCTCGGGACGATGCTAAAAGCGGCCGAAAACGTGATCATGACCCTCGACATAAAAGGGGCATTTGACAACGTGAGCCACGCGGCCATCATGGAAGGCATAAACAATACCAACTGCGGGAAGAGAACCCACGACTACATCAGGGACTTCCCAAGCAAGAGAACATCAACAGTGGGCCTAGGCGAGCCGAGAAGCGACGTCTTTCACACCCCCTGCAAAGGCACACCCCAAGGATCCGTCATATCGCCCGTCCTCTTCAACGTGGCAATGATCGGCTTAGCAAACAGACTAAAGAAGATCCAAGGTATCCAGCACGCGATGTACGCTGACGACGTCACAATCTGGACCACTCAGGGATCACTCGGTGAAAAGCAAGAGAGCCTGCAAGAGGCTGCCACCTGCGTGGAAAACTACACCAAAGAACGGGGCCTACGATTGGCAATTGGCAGAATTGGCAATCATCCCACCCAGGCAACACTAGAAGTCACCCTCGAGGGACAACACATCCCCGAGAAGAACATGATTAGAATTTTGGGAATGTGGCTGCAAAGCAGCCGCAAGTGCAGCCACACCATCAGCCTGCTAAGCAAGGCAGCGGAACAGGTGGGCCGCATGATCAACCGAGTCTCCCAGAAAAGACACGGAATGAAAGAGGAAGACACCCTGAAACTAGTCAACAGCCTCATCGTCAGCCGAGTCACGTACTCCCTGCCGTGCCACGCAACCAACCACCAAGGCGGAAAGAGAGCAAGCCGACACCATCCTCAGAAAGGCTTACAAGACAGCCCTCCACCTACCCAGAAACACGTCCAACGAGAAACTCCTGTAGTTGGGCGTCAGCAACACCTTCAGCGAACTCGCGGAAGCGCTGCTGGGTGCACAGACCATCAGACTCGGAGGCACCCCCGCAGGACGGGCGCTCCTGAACAGGCTGGGTCGGGACACGCGCGGACTAGTCGATACATACGCGGAGGTTCTGGACCACCTCAGAAAATTCTTTAACATAGAGCCTATGCCAAAGAAGATGGACCCTAATCTCCACGCAAACCGACGCAAGGCTAGGGCAGAATACGTCGAACGAACGCTAGCCCCAAAAGGCAATACTGTCTACACAGACGCTGCCGTCTATCCACGCGGAGCAGAACATGCAGCCGCAATGGTGGTAGTAGACAACGAAGGAAACCTAGTGACGAGCGCCACGGCGAAAGTCGTTGGCTCAGCGGAGGCCGAGGAAATTGCCGTCGCGCTGGCGGCAGCAGAAGGCTATAGGACCGGCCGCGCCCTAAATATTCTTACAGATTCGAAAGAAACGTTCAAAAACTACACGAAGGGCAGAATTACCAAAAACGACCCTCAGGATACTCAGCGAGTAGCCTCTACCGAGTTAAACAAACCCAGACACAATCTGATTTGGATCCCAGGCCACGCGGGGGTAGAGGGAAACGAAAGGGCAGACAGCCTAGCTCGAGGCGCATCAATCCGAGCAGGACAGTCTAACGCCCCGGAGTTCCATCTGCAAGCCTGCGAGGGGGGATACGCAGAACTTTTAAACTTACACAAGGGGAATCAGAATCAAATATCCACCACCACACAAAGATCTGACAAAGGAGGAGGCCACCATCTGGCGTGGACTACAGACAAACACCTTCTCCAACCTACACATACTCAACAAAATGTTCCCATCAAAATACAGGCAATACAGAGCCACCTGCCCGTGGTGCGGAGCCACACCCACACTTTATCACATTACTTGGGAGTGCGAACGCAACAAAGCATTCCACAAACACGAACGCACGAGTGCGGAGGAATTGGAGAGCCGTCTCACCAGCAGCGAGCTCACGGCCCAACGGGCCTTAGTGAGGCACGCGGGCGATGCAGCACGGCTCAGTGGAGCCCTGGAATAGGGGCCCACCCATGCTGAAGAGAAGACTCCGATCGCCAGCGCCAAGAACGAAGACGACGAAGCTTTCGAATCCGCGAATCTCCTGAATGGATCAATAAATGTTTTCACTCACTCACTCACTCCTTTTTTACTATTATTTTAATAAAAAACCATTAACACCACCACCATTTTTTTAAATACATTCTTCCGGCGCGGCATGCTAAAGCAGTAGTATTAGTAGCAGTAATAGTAGTAGTAGTAGTAGTAAGTTTTTTTTGTTAAGAATAATAACAAGGAAGGCAAAGATTCTTGCTAGCCGCGCCAAAATGAAAATTTGGCGTGCGGCGTCCGCATGCGATATGATACAAAATAAATAAAATTATTTTGAGGAAAGAAAGACGTAGCAAATGCCTCATTTAGTGGTGGACACCCGAACCCTGCTTGTTGCAAAGGGGTGAAAGATGGAATGAAAGAAACAAGTGTGAAAGAGGGGCCCTAGTGGAGAGCTCCGGAATATTTTTGACAACTTGGGGATCTGAACATACATGAACATCGGAACGCACAGAAAAAAAATTAGCTGTTGTTGAACCCAGCTGAAGCTAGTAAGACGAGCGAAAGCTTTGTTAAACATGGTTAGACATAGTTTAGCTCTTCATGAACTGCATTGTAAATCAGTGATTTGGTTTGGACGGCGACGATATATCGTCGAAACACTTGTTCCGTCACGTTGCACAGCCATGGCTTTGTGTGAAGGTAAGCACACGCCACAGGCTTTTATATAGCGATCGGCGCGTCACGCGATTTCCGGCAGTTGCCGTCGGCTCTGCATACGCCGCTGTGCAGAGGCGCAGTGAGTCACGTGATTCGATAGTTGCGAGGCGAGCAAGCGCCGTCGGCTCAACGGGCGCAGCTGCGGTAAGGCGTGGCGAGTCGTGTGGCATGACTTCAGAGCCAAGCCTCCGCTCCCATTGATTTAAGTTCAGACTTCACAGACAGATGACCTTCAGCTATGTACGGGAGGAGTAGAGCTGCTGCTCTAAAAGGCCGTCGAGCTTCGCCTCCACTGAAATGCGGCCGCCGCCGGTACTGAAACGAAGTCTTGTCCGGCATTCTAGCGCCTTAGTCAATTTTCTTCCGCGGCGGGATGACACAATACTGGAAATTTTATGTCTTTCCAGTTCTTTAACCTTGTTCTTGAGACACTAACGCAGTGCCTACTCCTGACGACCGTTGCTTCTCGAGTATTGCAGTCTAAATTAATGGCATGGTATGGTCTACCGGGCGAATCAAAATGTCACAGGAGGACTGCAAAGGTGCCTTGCAAAGAGCCAACGTAAGGCGCGTGCGATCCCTAAGGAGCGAGATCGCGAGCTCAAAACCATCATGACAGATGGCAGGATCCTGGTGGTAGTGGTTTTATTAAAAATAATAGTAAAAAGGAAGGAAAAAATTTTTGCTAGCCCCGGCATCTGCCATTGATACTGAAGCACCTGAGCTGGAGCAGCGGAAATAAAAGACGGCAGGCAGAATGGTGAAATTAAATGAAAGAGGTGAGGGGACAGGAAGAGAGGATATGGGGGAGAAGTATATGTATGGGCTCCTGATATTGCCAAAGCAGGAATATTTAAATTTTAGAATTACGGCTACCACCACTAAAAAGCTGCCGGTTGGCAGCTCCTCTGATAGTGCTTAGGTTTTATGAGTATATTGCATCATTTTCTCTAAGGTACTGTATTTCGCCTCCTGCTTTTAGGATGTTTCCCCCTTTACAACAATGCCCCAGTGGGGTGCTGTAGGCATTTTGCGCAAATAATAAAATAAACACTAATAAATGTAAAGCTTTGCGTGTTTCTCGGACATCTAACGCTCTTCCTTCATATTATCTTGATGACACTCCTCTTGACTGGGTAAAAACATATATGTACTTAGGAATTCATATCACTCAAAACTTAACATGGTCTATTCATATTGAGTACGTGATTAATAACGCTAACCGCATGTTAGGATACTTTCGTCGCAAATTCTCTACCACTCCCTCATCCCTTAAGCTTCTACTCTATAAAACACTCATACGTCCTAAACCAGAATACGCAGCATTAATATGGGACCCTACGCATGAAAACCTCACATATTCCTTGGAATTAGTCCAAGAAAGTTGATTGTGTTTTATCTGGTTCCACTGTATTTTATACATTGTTTCTGTACTATTTACGTTTTCTGGATGTTGTTATTTGTTTTATTTTGGAGGAAATTTATTTTGTAATACCGATTTTCTCTCTATAATATTTTATTGTTGTTTATCCTAAACCCACTGCCCTCTGTAATGCCTTTGGCCCTGAGGGTACAATAAATAAATAAATAAATAAATAAATAAATAAATAAATAAATAAAAAATAATGAGGGAAGTAAATAGCACTTCCTATGCGTAGTGTTTTCTTCAGCCATACTGTGTATCTGAAGAAACGAGGAAGAAAGCATGCTTGAAAAAGAATCCACTGCATCAAATCGATGAGAGAGTAAAAACAAATGATTTTTGCTCTGCTAGCAAATGAATCTAGAGGCAGACAGCAATCGAGAACACTAATAAAGCGGTAAAAAATTAGGTGATATAGTAAAGAGACGTGACATGGATACATTGGCCGTGGATTAGCAAAAATGGGTCGAAATGCGAGCTGGAAGGCATATGACTTGGGGTCAATTGAGGCGGCAGAAGGAAAACGAACGAAAAAGAAAAAGATGCGATTGTGAAAGGAGCTGGAAAGCTAATGCTCAGGACATCCGCGTGGAAACAGTGCACTATTTTTAGACTCCCCAGTTTCGAGCTCCCCACGGAATAAAACGAGGCAGATGAGGTGGAATGCTGTTGGACAAAAGAGGAATAGAATTGACGAAATAATTAAATCCCAGCAGATTCCCAAAACCATGACATTGAATATGTGGCCAGAGCCCAGAGATCACACGCCGGAAAAGGTTGGCCCTTGCTTAACCACCCGCTCTCTTAAAAGAAATCAAACATTGGAGACGCAGTGAGGCACATAAATTTAAGCCTCTCCGACCATAGGAGTAGTCGTAGATGTATGTGCGCAACGCTGTGACTAAGGAGCACTGACTGCTTGAACCAATTTTAGCGAACAGAGTGCAAGGCTGAGCAGAGAACGAAAGTGTCAAATGCTCTGCAGTTGAAAAGACCCCTTCGTTGAGGCGGAAGGAAGTGAACCAGCGTTCTGCCTGCAGTCCATGTTCTTCCGAATGTTTGAAGGAGAAAATAATGGCGCGTAGTAAATCTATGAGAAATAAGTAAAAGGCAAGAAATCTAAAGCCAGAGCGAAAGCATTACTTTCGTGGAGTGTGATGAGCCTGTGAAAACCTCGGCAGGCAGGAGCTTATTGGTTTACATTCTTTTTATGGCAGCTCCACCATATTATATGTGAAAACCTCGCAACAGAGAGAACAGGAGGTCTATTTGAGGTTTTCGACTCAGCGCGAACCCTTCCTCGTGAAATTTCAGTTTTATTCTGAGACTTTACTATTTTTATGTCGTTTAAGTAAAAGAAGAAAACACGCCATTTCCATTGTGCTGGAAGCAGCTTCCTTGCCGGAAATTCGAAACAGCGGCCAGACGATGCCGCTAGGCCTAGTGGTCTATAGCGCTGTGGTGGGAGTCACTGGGTCGTTCTATTTCTTATGTCCTGATGATGTGAAATTGATGTTTTTTCACATTTAAAGCCATTCATCATATTTCGGCAGCCATGGCTAGAAGTGTTTTCCTGAAATTCCTGGTAATCTTCAACAAACTGGTTGGCGTAAGACACGCTCTTTGGTTGAGGGTGTTCAATTCAGTTGGTTGATGGAATGAATTTTAACAGTCTGGTTATCCGGGGCAGTAATTCGAACTGTTTCTATTTATTAATGCGTTTTAATTACAGGGTAGATGTCGCTGACAAAGTGAAGTCCTTGGAGTGAAGCCCCGCCCAACGCATAGTGAGCAAGCTTTTCACCGTAGGAAGAGGTAGTTAAATGAATAAATTTTCTCGAGAACTTTTCCCGTGAACAGCAACCTGGGCCGCACAAGCCCCACCGATGGCAGCACTTGCCACCGCAGGATTGTGGCGCATCGCATAACCACTGCAGCAGTGTGCCAGTAGCGAAATTAGGACTCTCGGGGATCTATGAATGTAAAGCAATGAATGACCAATGTCGCGGCGTTAAAAGAAGATGCCAGGAACGAATTGCCAACAACAACAAAAAGAATAATTGAAAAGAAATTGGTGTGGGGTCAATAAGCGTAGTTCATAACTGTGAGTGCTCACGCACTTCCGTCGTGTCATCGAAGGAAGCGCCAATGAGTGTTTTTCATTTCATTTGGTCATTATGACAACTGTTACGAAAGGTAAAGTAGCTGAGGAGGCAAATATCAATCACAAGCACGATTGGTGTGTCCGCGGTGCCACCCTATCATAGCACGATTTCGTTCATCAGGCGGGATGGGCACTGATGAAGTATATCAGGCTTGGCAAAACTCCCAGCCAAGCCTTAGACAGCGTTATATTCGCTTAACCCTGCTTAACCCTCTTTCGCAATTCCGAAAGCAGTATAACGGTGCTCACGCACCCGTATCGAAGCCGCTTTCTTTTTGAGAGGCGCTCCATCACCGCTCCTCTTGCCCCACAGCTACGTAATGTACCCTGCCATATGGCTGGACGCGACAAGCTTGGAGCAGTGGAAAGTCTCTACTAGCTTCGACGGCTGCACGGCTGGCACCATGCCTACCCCTCGACTCTGCGTATCTTGTGTCGTATCTCGCTGTGATTGGTTGACAGTGGCGTGACGTCAGGGCCTGTGCCGAAAAATTCTGAATTAGCGTGACGACGAGCGGCTATCCCACCGAACCTCCACTCTAACGCTTTCGCGTTAAAACTTCCCGCTCCGCTGTGTCACTCGTCGGCGCCGGCGCCAGTTCTTCAATGTTGTACAGGCTTAGGGTGCGTTGATGCACACACGTGGCCTGGTCGGCAATGTTCTGCCAAAGGCATAGTGAAGTCATCCCACACGGCCTACGTCACTGACAATGGCCAACGGCAACAACAATCAACTGCAGATTACGAAATGAAAACAAAATGTCATTTTGAAGAAGCAGCCCGAAAGTCACTTTCGCCATTTAAGTGTCGAACACAATATTTATGAGGGACGCCACATAACGCGTTAAAGCATTCGTATTGCATCTTTGAGCAGATTTGACTCATCATCGTCATAACAACACAACCATCTGCCTTAATGTGGCCACTGCAAGACAAACCTCTCTACCATATGCTTCCAAGTAATCCTGCCTCATGCATGCTGCGACAACGTTACACGCACCAATTTCCAAGATCACATCGCACCATACAACTTTCTGCCTTTTTTTGGAACCGACTCTTTTACCCTGAGTGGCGTCGGCTACAGTACCTTCGTATTAGGGTGTGCTGCTCATGTCTCTATTTAAAGAGGAATATTTTTAACTCGCATTTTTCTCTTATCAAGTCGGCTGTCTTTCTATCTGATGGCGTTACACATCTTTTTTTTTCCTTATAGCTTGTTGCGCGGTGCTCACTTAAATTTCAACCCTTTTTATTATTTCATTTCATTTTTTTCATTTCATTTTGCATTTATTTCAGTCATGTACAATGGCTGAGGAGAAAGGAAAAAAAGCCGCGCACGCGGCTTGACAAAGCTCCCATCTCCCGTAGCGGCTTGGCACGGCGATGACAGGCAGCAGTAAAACAATAACAAGAGAATGCATGAAATAACAGATATGTACAATATCTTCATAAAAGATCACCAGAATAGTCTCGGTACTGTTACACACACGCAAACTCTACTTTCCGGCTGCATAAGGAAGTAACGGCCACAACAGTTGTTTTCTTTCCTCCTGAGGAATAGTGGAAAACTGCTAATCATGACCGAAAACTTACTGTCGAATGAACTCAAACCTGTTTTTATTCTCCTAAGCATTTCATGCTTGCTTTCGGAATCTGCACTCATTTTCTGCACTAAAAATGGTCTTTGTCGTTATTACTTCCTATTAGCAGTCGGAAATGTTGTGTTCTTCTGGCATAGCTCACATCACTTTAGCTCTCTTCATACTAACTTTTACACCCTCTATATTACTTGCCTTTCTATGTCCTCAATCAAGATCAGCAAATCGTCCTCCGTGTTACTTTGCGGTTGAAATTTTATCACTATCCCTGTGAAAAACTATAGTGTTTCTGTAGTTGTTATAGTTTTAAGTATATTTACATTTGCCCAATGTTCACCCTTTTTTTGCAATGCCTGCGTGACTGGTGAAGAGTCGAATGAGTCAAATATTATCTCATATTCTATGAAAGCTTTTCAAAGTAATCTGTGCACCGTTCATCACCGAATATTTACTCTGGTGCATGTCTGAATTGTTACGAATCAATGCTAATATATTCCATAGGAAGCCAATCCAGAAGCGTTAGCGCATGAATTTCGAAATATACGTTGATTCTGTCTATTTACACGAGAGGTCTGACGCTTAGCTGGACGTGTTTGAAAGAGGCTGATAAAGCGTACAACATGCCACGAAGATTGCGAACGCCCACAGAATCAGCATGCAAGATGGAGGTACAACTTTTTTAGCCCTGTACGGCTTTTACAATGTATGCTATTACAAAACGCCTTTTGTAAGGCTGGTGGTACCCCTGACACGTGCAGCTGTCCTGCATTGCCGCCAAAGCTACGAGTCTGACATCAGTGTAATAATAATAATAATTGGTTTTTGGGGAAAGGAAATGGCGCAGTATCTGTCTCATATATCTTTGGACACCTGAACCGCGCCGTAAGGGAAGGGATAAAGGAGGGAGTGAAAGAAGGAAGAATAGGTGCCGTTGTGGAGGGCTCCGGAATAATTTCGACCACCTGAGGATCTTTAACGTGCACTGACATCGCACAGCACACGGGCGCCTTGGCATTTTTCCTCCATAAAAGCGCAGCCGCCGCGGTCGGGTTCGAACCCGGGAACTCCGGATCAGTAGTCGAGCGCCCTAACCACTGAGCCACCGCGGCGGGGCTGACATCAGTGTGTCCCGAGTACATTTTGCGTGTACACCTGCTGGCGCGTATTCTTTTACCGGCGAAATACAAATGGGAGCATGAGATGTTCATACTTATTGACACGATACGTGTCTGTTACGAACACGGGGCAATAGTGTTTATGATGCTCGACTGCTGACCCCAAAGAAGAAGTTTCGAATCCAGCAACGGTGATCGCATTTCTATATGGAGGCGAAATGCTAGATGCGCGTGTATTGTGCGAAGTCAATGCATATTAATGATCCCCACGTGATCTAAATTATCCGCACCCCTCCACTACGGCATCCATCATAGCCTGAGTCGGTTTAGGGCGTTAATTCTCAAAAGAAACAAACATTTCCTATGTATTGTTAAGGCGCCTTGATTATTAAAGAGAGTTCGTCGTTTTTGGCAACATGAACGCCTTACCACTTATATTCAAGCAATTCTAGCAACATAGAGTGGTTGGCGTTTCGGCTAAATTTGCTTGCTGCTTGACTTGAGAATTGAGGTTATATTCGTGCCGAGCTGTCTTCTCCAAACGATACCATAAAAGTACAACCTATTGGCTCCTCTAGGCTAATTGGCGTGCTTCTGAAATATACTTAATAGTAGAAGATCCTATACTGCAGAAGCAATTTTCGAGCACTCTGTGATGTAAGTGCAAGTTAAAGAACCCCAGCTGGTCGAAATTTCCGGAGCTGTTCACTGCGGCGTTCCTCATAGCCTGAGTCACTTGGGACGTTAAACCCCCTTAAACTCAATTTTCATTGTCTTGCCGGAGGCAACCATCTTGAACAAACCGGAATTCCCGATGCGTCTGCACGGATACCACACAGCGCTAAGCTGGCATGCCAGCGGAACGGAGATGCTCACACGTTAGCGGCTGAAAGAACTGCACATGCATGCGGCTCGGCTTATGAGTGGAGGTGATCGTAAAAGCGCACTGCTAAAACACTGAATGTGGGCTTGGATGTTGCAAGGACGCTCAATAGGTGGGTCGATCTCTTGGGCGTTGTCAGTTGCACATTTTAGGTGCGTGTTCACACTGTGCATTACAAAAACTTACTTGAAGTTCGTGTATTGAGGAAACTCGCCAGTGTAACATAAGAAACGTAAAGTTTCTAATAGAAAACATAGTGCTTCTGCGAAATTTGCGAAGGAAAGTACCCGCATCGGTGGCTCAGTGGTTAGGGCGCTCGGATACTCAGCCGGAGTTTGCGAGATTGAACCCAGCCGCGGCGGCCGCGTTTCAATGGAGGCGAAACGCAAAGGCGCCCGTGCGCACCGCTGTGTGCAGTGCACGCTAAATACCAGGTGGTCGAAGTTATTCCGGAGCCCTCCACACGGCGCCTCTTTCTCACTTTCTTCTTTTACTCCTTCCTTTCTACCTTTACTTAAGGCTAGGTTCGGTTGTGTCACCGAGGTACGAGTCAATTACTGCGTCATTTCTTTTTTTTTTCAAAAGCCAAACCAAATCAAAGGAAAGTACGCGCATACTCATTTGAATTTTCTGGACTCATTTGAATTTTCTGGTTGAACTCCAGACCCGCCGCGGTGGCTCAGTGGTTAGGGCGCTCGACTACTGATCCGGAGTTCCCGGGTTCGAACCCGACCGCGGCGGCTGCGTTTTTATGCGTTGCATATTGCAATCACTCAGTTCAGCCGTTGGGCGCGGCCGGGCAGCCACCAAACCACGTGACGTGGCGTCACGACAGCCGGAGGAAAAGCTGGGCCCCAACTCGCGCGATCGCGCGCGGCCGCAGCCACCATTTTTTCCAGTGAAACAGCGCAACGGCACAAGGCCAGAGGACAAGGAAGGACGATACACAGCGCTGACTAACAACGGAATGTTTATTCAGTGAGCCATGCTTATAAAGGCGCCAGGGACACTGAAAAAACAGAAAAAAACACACAGAACAGTGACAGATATCCCTCCAACCAGGCACGTATTTGATAACACAAGGCTAACACGTGTGCAAAAATTCATGTTCTTTCTGCAAGATAGCGACAGAAGGGGTGCTTACGCACCTCTGACCCAGCTTCAAGATCTCAGACGCTTCGATAACTTCTCTAGTCAGCTGATCTTTGTGTCTATCAACAATTCTGCTTTTGTCATACAGAGACTGGCACGAACAATCACGACAGTGAACACCAATATGGCGGGCAGCGTTCTTGACATCATTTTTGTGCTCCCTCAGCCTATCGTTCAAACAACGACCAGTTTGTCCAACATATGAACCACCACAACTCAAAGGGATCGAATAAACCAGATTCTCTACGCACTTCACAAATTTTACCTCATGCTTTTTTGTGCAGATGGGTTCACCTTCATTTGACTTTTTGGGGCCATTTACACGCGCGCACAGACTTCTCAATTTCACAGGAGCTGAAAACACAACATCTACTCCGGCTCTCTTACCTATTCTTTTCAAATTATGCGATACAACATGAATGTAGGGTATCACAGACACATTTTTTCTTCTGGTACTATGGTCGACAGCGGCGAAAAGTTTTAACTTTTTCAGCATCCCCTCCGCTACAGCTGCTAAGACGTTGAGGGGGTATCCTGCAGTAACGAGCCTCTGAACCTGATAATAAAAACTATTGGCAGTCCTGTGGGTGCAAGATTTTTTCATGGCGTTACTGAAGCAAGGCGCTATAATGCCCCTTTTTACGAGCTTCGAATGAGAGGAACTGTACGGAAGCAACGGCTTTTTGCTCCTAGGTTCAAAAGACCAGCACATATGTGCAACAGTGAAGTACAGGGTCAAGTCAAGAAATTTTATGCAGTCATCAACAGGTACTTCGTGTGTCACTTCAAGAGGCGCGAGGACTTCAGAAAAAACTGAAAGAATGGCATTAACTTCTTGATCAAAATTCACCGCATCGGATTTTATCAGAATCAGGTAGTCATCTACAAAACGGAAAACTTTTTCAGCATTTGAGCTAATGAGACGATTTTCAAGGGTCCTGTCTAGCATGGCTAAGTAAAAATCGCTGAGCAATGGAGCAATGCACGCTCCTATGCATATCCATTTCTTTTGAATAAAAACACGCCCATCAAATTCAGCGTAAGTGGACTCAAGGTATATTTGTAAGAGGGCCAAGAAGTTTTGTACGGAGATGCCGGAGGCATTCTGAAAAGCAACAGCTCCGTACCTGTCAATTACTTCATTCATGCACTCTAGCAGTTCTTCATGTGGGATAGAATAATACAAGTCTTTGACGTCAATTGAGAAGGCACGCAACCGTTTGTCCTGGTTATTCTTCAAAAAGACAATTACATCGTCCGATTTTTTCACCTGATAACGGGTCGTCAATAGTTAAGAGAGCTAAGTTCTTTTGTAAGAACTTCCCCAAACACTTTTGCCACGCGCCATTCTCCGAAATAATTACACGTAAAGGCATACCTAATTTATGAGTTTTTGCTGTAAAAAACATGCTCAGGCTCATTTTTTTGCACTTATCTATCGAGGAGCACAGGGCTTCTAAATTGACCACCACCTGACTCCCGCTCCTCCCGCTAGGGGCGCTGCGCCGGCGCGTGACGTCACGGAGGAAAAGCTGGGCCCCAACTGGCGCGGTCGCGCGCGGCCGCAGCCACCACCTGACTCCCGCTCCTCCCGCTAGGGGCGCTGCGCTATGATTGACGTCACGGCATATGTATAAAAGAACTGCGCTCCTTCGCCGGGACAGTCTTATACCCCTGCCACACGGGCATTTCGAGGGCCCTCGAACCGATAGTCTATCGACTCAAAGGCGATAGAGCGCTGCTACACGGGCACTTTCAATGGCGATCGAGTCAATAGCCTATCGAGTCAACGGAGCAGCACGGAACTCCATCGAGATATGCAACGCATTCTTGGCATAACCAAGCTAAGCTTGGCCATTTTTATGGAGGAAAAACGCTAAGGCGCCCGTGTGCTAACATTTTTAATGTCTGCCTTTAGGAGTAGTGCCTCCTAAATGTTTTATTTTTTTCAACTCCATGATTCTTTCATCAAACTGCCTGATAAGGTTGTAGGATCGCATTCCTACACCAGGTTTCAAGCTTTATCGCCTAAGATTATGAATTATGCGCAATTGTGAGCGTCATGTTTTGCAGCGGTAGCTATCAATGCCTCAGGTCCCGATATCATGATCACATAGAGGGAACAGACCGAAGAGGGCCTGTTCAGAGCTCTAACAAGCACCACGTCTACTACGTTATATTCTGTAACTTAAATTAAACTTTGCCACGATCGTTAATTATGTCGAAACGACGTAAACGGATAGTTGAAAAGACAAACAGAAAAAGAAATATTGACGACACTTAAGTGCCTCTGGTATTATTGAAGTTTCTTCTTGACATTCTCTTGCATTTCGCACTGATTTTCTGTCTACAAGATTTCAAGACTTCGCCCACAAGTCTAGAAGGCGCCTTTTTGCAAGACTTCTCTTACCCCATCAGAGTCACTACATTTCCTGAAATATTCTTCAGCACCTTCTCTCACTTGAGAGACGAAGGCGTGGGTAGCATTAGACACCAAGGCGTATTTCGCCCTGAGCAGTTGGTTGCATCGTAGCATTACCGCGCCCACATCTTCTCTTTGCGTCCTGTAGCCCTCAGTAAATTATTGTCATTTGATCGCTCTGCAATTCCATAAACGTAAACGGAATTGATGAGGAATAAGCCCACTGTCTGATCGAAACACTGATATACGCTGCAGAATGTACCGTAAAGTACGCAGAGTGCATGGGCTCGAGAAATGCGATGCCAAAGAGACGGGTTAAAATTACAGTCGAGTTCGGGAGATAAAAGTAAGAAAGGAATTGTTTTGTAAAAATTCATGTCGTAGTTGGCCAATGGTTCAAGATCAGGCTGTCAAGCGTTACCTTTCAGCAAAGTTTATATCATGTATGTATGTAAAATGCAATATCACATAAATAGTAAAGTAAGAGAGAGAATCAATGCGTTGTTTTTTATGCGCAGGGGTGACTGGCCTAAAGATGGGTGTTTCGGCAACTGCTCTACCTTTGGCTCTTCACAAAGCCAGTGATTTTTTCTACAGTTGTCTTATAATGCTAGTGCGCAGCGAGAACTTTTAGGTGTTTCGCGCTCCTTACTTCTTGAACTGTTAGGGTACGCAATAAGAGAGACGTCTTCCTAGGGCTCATTCCATTCTCTGAAGTTGAGCAGCAGTGTCAAAAGCTCTTCACATAAACATAGTCTCTCTGGAGAGAAAGATATGCTTAATCTCCAAATGCGTCACCGATGTCCACATGTGAGTTGGAATGGTGAACCTTGTGTACCCATACCGGCGTGCAGGAGCAGTTGGGGCGCAAACGATGCCAGAAAGTGTAACGTCTGCGCCTCAGTTCACGCCAGAAATCCCAAGTAACGGAAGGGAGGTGAAGAAGGCGGCCGGGAAAAATTATTGTGGTAGGCCACTTTGCGGTCAGAAAGATAAGGTTGCTTGTGTTCGTATTCTGAGCAACTTAGTTTTTAGCGAGTGAACTGCTTCGTAAAGAACATTGCTGTACAGGAGAACTTGTGCATCGCAGATTTGATGCTCCCATTGATGCAAGAGTTTTACTCGTGATTTTCTTTGCACATTCACAATCTTGCTACAAAATGGCCGTTCTGGACAATATTGCGGTGGGAAAATTCGGCATAGAACTAAATATTTGAAGGCGTAAGCTTTACTTGCGCCCTTTAGCGAAAGCCCACATGAATTTGTGTGTGTTCACACTGGATGGTACCCATAAAAGATGGCGTCCTCACGCAACCAGACAGGTGGTGGTTAAATTAATGCTTGGACCTGCGAGGTTGCTCGGCAAGAGCTACCTGGACCCCACAAGTCCCACCAGCGTCAGCACCTGTCATCCCTGGGCACTGGCGCACTGCTTAACCGCTGCATCTCTGCGCCAGGAGCGGTATGAGGACTCTCAGGGATCTATGAATGTCAAGTAATGAAACACCAATTCTGTATATGTGGTCATTAACCCATCAGATATCCCGTCATACCCTGAAGGTGGAGTGCGGCCGGCGGTACGGCGGCGACTGCCTGCAAAAAGTTAACGCGCAGATCAGAAGCGCTGCGGCGGCAGCGCGGCGGCTACTTATAGCCATGCAGAGGTTGAAAAGCCAGCGACATTGCGTGGGGATACTTCAGGCCGCAGCACGCAGCGACATCGTTCTTCAAGTGAGCGGACGGGCTTACGCTTTCTCCCACGTAAGCCGTCATAAGTGCCTCTGCCTATTTTTTTTGCTCCATTCAAACCTTGTTTTTATTACCGTGTTTCAATCTGCCAGCACTTATTTGCCAGAATTGATTTACTTTAGGAATTTCTAATGATGCCCTGCACTCCAATTTTACCCACGGAACGGCGTCTTGAGAGCAGCCCCGATGCGTCGTGCAGCTGTTCATACGAATCCAAGGAGACTGGCCTTTTATGCAATCTAGATTAGCCGGGCCCGCTTCATTTTATGGCGTTATCAATTTACACCACGATAGCCGCTCAGGAATCGTTTGTTCTTCTCTCCGCGTGAAAAAGACGAAACCCAGAGCCCATTTACTACTCTTGGTTTCTAGGAATTGCGCGGGTATGCGGCAGCTGTTCAGAAGCGTGTAGCAGTGTAGGGTACGTAAAGGTTCCGGCTAGCGGCGATGGCGAAAACAGTGGACGAAGCTGTGGGTATAATGAAAATATACGACAACAGGTCGATAGGCCCCCTTGCTGAAACTACACTGTAGTATTCTGGAGGCCAGCGTGGTAAATATGCTCTAATTACTAAAAACCGAGCATGAGTGAATATTTTTCGCTTTCCTACTGTCGTCGTCAACGATTTCTCTGGCGATGAAATAAGGGGATATTGAATAAACGGGCGTAAATATAATGAAGTTGAACGTTAATATGTAATGAAATTCAGCGCTTTGCTGTAATGAATAGTGCCCAAAGTCTGGCTGGTGACCAGACCGGCTACAGTGGAGAGGACATGGTACTAACGCTAAAAAACAGGGACGAAGGGAGAAAAGAAGGCAACAAAATGCTAGCCAGCAAATGAATTTATTGTCAGAAAACCACGCCTTTATATAGGCAACGATCACGTGCCGTAAAGATGTCAACAACCAAACCGCATGCGCGACGGCAACGTTCCGATTCAAGAAGTTCACTTATTTGGCAGGAAGATAATTCGGTTTGCTGACACACGAGTGTCTTTCTTCGTGTATATGAAAGGCTTGCAGTATCTCCTGCTCTCTCTGGTCCACATTGGCACAGAGCACACGTGTTCTCAAAAAAAGGGAGTGCATTGTTTTTCATCGTGTGCGCACAGTTTGCAATGTGACACCATGTGTCGACACCGTAATATTGCCGCTGCAACAGTCCTGTGCTCCATGAGGCGAACGTTCGTACAGTGGCGAGTTACATCAGCCAGTTTGACCGATATAACATTTTTTCGCATGTTAACATAATTCTCTGCACTACTTTGGTCCTACACTGGTCAGGTCAGGAAGGTTCCCTTGCCAAAGCCGATGTTGCAATTAAGGTGGAACGCTGTCGCCAATACCCTTGGCACACACCTTCAAAAAAAGGGCTCAATAAAGGCCATTGGCAGCCAGCGCTTTGCTGAAGCTTAGCACGTAGACCTTCGCGCTTGAGCTGTAGCGATTTACACAACCAGGGTTTTAGTTTTAGAGGTGCGTTTCGGAGCTCTTTATTGCGCACTATATGCGAAGCGGCGAAGCGTTGCTGTGAAGAAGTGTATTAGTGTCCTCTCACTAAGGCTTCAAATCTCGACAATATCCGTTGTCTGTTTGTCTGAAGCCAGCTAGACTGCAGAAATAAAATAAATATTGCCGCGACTGGGCCACGCCTGGGTTTCGAACCCGCGCCGGCACGGACAAATCAGCTTCGCTGGCCGCTGCTCGAGTGCACTACATTATCGCCGCAAGCTATCATACCTCGTAACTGCCACTCTGTCGCGCTGTGCATAGCACGCTATCGTCGTCATCAGTATTAATTCATATGGAACGGACACAGAACACATCGCTACCGCGGTGCGTTTTTAAGGTGCCTTAAGCGGTCCCAAAATTTCATAGTGCGCTGCTACTGAGGTCCCAAATCACCGACTTCGTCAATCTTTCGATGAATCCTAATCTTGAAAACTTACCCTCGAGCCGAAATCGAAATGATACGCGACGTGCATGTGAACATACTTCGCATGTGGCGAAGTAAGTTAAATCGGCTGTAATTTTTTGCTTATCTGAGAGCCATACCGTTTCATCTCATACCGGAGCACTGCTTTCCCCGAACACTGCGATTATGCACGGCACTGAACATTAATGAATGTAACAAGCCTTGCAGCCAACGACCCAAGCCTATTTCCGACCTCGTTGCTTTTATTTTACCAGGCGGCATTAAAGTCGCCCATCTCATCGCCCGCCAATGACATCATCTGAAAGCAAAACGCTGAAAAAACTGGCACCAGATTAGACCTTGTAAATCAAGGATGGAACTACCGAGAATGTGGCTGTTTCGAGCTAAGGATACTTCACCTGAACGTGATGTGGGCATGCTAATATCGAAGGAGCAGGTAAGTGATCCTGCGACAGTGATCTGCGTGCTTGCGTTTGCGAGCATGTAGATTGCACGATTTACCTGTGCGACACATTTTTTACGAGCTTCAGTGCATCCACATCACAACACGCTCGTACACATATCCACCGAGTTTTCGATCTGCCATAAGGGGGGGGGGGGGGGGGGCGGCCCGTGAATCTATCGCTGAATCGTGAATCTTCATGTGGGCAGTGCCCCGCGAAAAAAAATTCGTGGCGGAGGCTCAAGCACTCCAGTCCCTCGCAGTCGGCTCCTGCACTCGTACGCGCATAGGACGCATACTCACAGGCACAAAATGCGCAAGGACAGAAACAAGCAAGCACTGCATTTTCTGTCGTATTCTGTTGTATTGTTGTAGCTCTATATTGTGTTGCTCTGTATTCGCATACAGAGCTACATGCCCAATATTCTCCAAAAGAAGTCTTGACGCGTATTTCAAACACTTGCTGGTTGTAAAACGCTATTCTGCAGTTTTTCTCGATTGTTTAACATAAAAATTGCAGAAAAGATTTGCAAGGGCTAATTATGAGCGCCGAAATAACATAACAGGTCCACCCTTTCACACACGGCGTCTGAGATACCTCTCTCGTAGTGGCGATGCATCTAGCAAGAAGCAGCTTTCACTGCTTTCGCTCACGTTTCAGCGCCGTATTACCCCTCGCATATGGTTCCGGTATTAATATTGTTCGCCTCCAATAAGACTTGATGGTCAATCAAGATAATTTTTGGTTTCTCTAGTTTAAGCCTCTAATGTTTCTAAATCTTGCTTTCCACGTGTCTAAGCACTTGATTTAGTGCTAGCGCGTGACAGTGCAACGAAAATACGCTTACCGCTAGTTTGGTCAACCTTTGGACGTTATATTCTGCACGGGGCATGCTCCTAGGAATGCTCCCAGTGCTAGGGCTTGGCTCCTCTGGGATGAAACGAGTCAGCTTAGCAACGTCTTGGAAGAAGCCGACACCCATGCTCTTGGAGAGGTTCTGGCACGTAATAAGCAGGACACTAGTATACAGCTGCCATGATTTGTACGAGGTCTCAATCGACGGCTTTTCCCATCACGAGCAGCAGCAGAATGTTACCACCCGCGATACCGCCTACGCGTCGAAGAAATCATTTGGCAGAGCACCGTGGTGACATTATGACGTCGTCGTCTACGATACGCAGAACGTTGTTCGTGGATCTTCCATGTCGGTGTGTGCCACGGCCCGCTACGCCGAGAATGTGACCCATGGTACGCGGAGACAGCAGAGAGTTAGCGTAGCGGAGACGTATTACCGTAGACGTATACCGGCTCACAGGACGCGCTCTGCCCACGCGCAGTCGCTCCGCCCGGCTCCACCCATGCAACAGCGTGTGTGCATAAGGGGTCGGGTAAACCGGTATACGCCGGCACTAATACCTTTGCGCTATGCTGACCCTCACTAATGACAGTGCCGTTGGTCTGCAGAAAGTCGATGCTTACAGTCAAGTCACTCGAACATTCGAAGGTACCACGGATTCGATGTATGTGAAACCATGCATGCCCGACCCTGGCTGCGCAGCTGCCGGAAGGGATAATCAGGTGACCCCAGCCGAGTACGATCGAGCCCCATTCAACGCCCAGAAGCGCATCGTTGATGGGGATCGAAGCTCGCGGTGGCCGAGAGTGATGAAAGTCTGAGGCACCGACAGATGAGCTTCTGTTATATCAACAGATCATTTGCCGTTTGGAGGGCTGAGGCTGTACGCTGCGAAACTACTCAGGCTTGAGCAGCGGCAGGAACCTGACCGGCAGCGGTGACCTGCCTCGCCTCAGTGATCGCAGAGGGGTGTAGGGTCCGGACCTTGCCACGAGTCACTTTTCATTGATGGCAGGTAGGCTGGCGCAGCTGGCTCCCGAATAGAACACGGCGGTCTCACTGTTACAGCCGTGCTATTCATGTCGTAACCAGATTCTTGACTTACGACATACACGTACGTTGGTCCTGCATGAGGCATCGTGGGACCTGAGAAGCTTGATGTTGTGGTGCTGTCAGGCACACCTCTCCAGAAGACTTCAGTCGGTGGCGGAAAAGGCGTTTTGACAGGCATCCAGATGACTTGCAGTGTGTGCCTGCCGATGCACTGGAAGAGTTCGCGTAAAACGAAGGCGTCCTTCCCGAGTGCGACAAAAAGAATGATGCCTAAATGGGCTCACATCGTGATTACACTGTTGGGATTGTTGTTGTAACGTCTCTTCTATGCTGGGCGCTTAGTTGAGAAACTGAATTGAACTTGCTGTTCGGGAAAGAAAATGGCCCAATATCTGTCTCACATATCGGCGGCCACCTGAACCGCGCCGTAATGGAAGGGGTAAAGGAGGGACTGAGAGAAGAAAGGAAGAAAGAGGTGCAATAGTGGAGGGCTCCGGAATAATTTCGACCACCTGGGGATCTTTAGCGTGCGCTGACATCGCACAGCACACCTGTGCCGTTGCGTTTTGCATCCACAGTGTGTTTTGGGCAGTGCGTGATTCCCGTAGAAAGCTGTTGCTTTGCACCACGAATTAGGAGAGAGAGAGAGAGAGAGAACAACTTTATTTGCCACTTGAGGGTTGCGAGTTAGGGCAAGTGGGCTTAGTGTGGCCCCCAGGTGGGGCGCCGTCTAGAGCCCAGAAGACGAGTGCGAGTTGTGTCTTCTTGTATGCTCTTGCAAGAAGTTGGGTCCAACCCTCCAAGGAAGGAACTGGCAGTAAATTTTGTGGGGGCGGGTTACCCTCCCATCCCCAGAGGATGTGTTCCTGAGTGGCAAACACTCCGTGGTCGCAATTAGGACAGACAGGGTCATATTACCCGTCAGTGATGAAACATAGTCGAGAATGACTGAGAATCAAATTGGTCGGCAGTCTGCGAAGCATGGTGGCTTGCGCTCTGTCGAGGTAGGGGTGGGGTGGCGGGTACACGCGTCTTGTGTCCTTGTAGAAGTTCGTGATGTCCGCATAGGATAAGGGGGCTCGGCGAGAGCATCCGGGTTCGAGGGGTCGGCTGCCCGGTTGATTAGGCCTCGGGCCAAACAGTCGACCCCCTCGTTCTCAGAGTTCCCCGCGTGCGCAGGTACCCACACTAAGCTTACAGTGCGGTCGAGAGTGCAGCCGCGGAGGATGTGTGCAGCAGGTAAATTGAGTTCATCGAGAAATTTTGCATTGGTCGTTTAGAGTCACTGAGAATCGTGTGTGTGCGAGGATCTGCGATGGCCAGCGCGATTGCGAACTCTTCGGCAGCGGTGGGGGAGTGTGTGCGCACTGTAGAATCGTTGATGAAGGTGGAGGTTGGCGTGGCTACGATGACCACGTATGTGTTGGAGTCGCATTTCGACGCGTCCACATACATGGCGTGTTCGTCAGTGGAGTACGTGTCGTCCAGAGCCTGGGCCTTAATTTGTCGGCGCGTATCGTGGCGGCCGGGCAACATGTTCTTGACCATGGGTTTGACGATCAGCGGACTATAGACTCCAGTATGAAGAGAAGTGAGGTGGATATCACCTATAGGATTGACGTTAAAACGGTAGAGAATGTAACGACCGTGTTTGGTGCCAGAAAGGCGATGCATCTGAGGAGTCTTGTGTGCTTCTATAACCTCTGTGAGGGTGTTGTATACCCCGAGCTGGAGCAGACGCTGCGTGCTGGCGAACTGGGGCAGTCCCATTGCCGCCTTGTGGTAATAGGGGAAAGAGTAGAAAATCCTACTAAGAAAAAAGGCTTGTGTGAGGCGGTAGAGTTCGGTCTCCCGCATGCCTTTTCGGCGTGTGGCAATGCGGCGTATAACGCCGTTGATCTGGTGGGCGGTGGTTCGGAGGCATTGGATGGCTTCAGAGTTCTGCGTGTTGTTCTGCACCAGCATACATAACACGCGGATGGTCTGCACGGTAGGTATGAGGTTGGTGTCGATGTGGAGTGTGATCGGCTCTTGAAGGTCGGGCATGGGCCGACGAACCCGCCTATCCCGGATGGCTAACAGCTCAGATTTGGAGGGAGAGCAAACGAGATCCTTCACCTGCACGAAAGTGTGGACGGTGTCGTTTGCCTGTTGGAGTGAGTCTTCTATCTCCCCGTCCGAGCCGGAGTTGATCCAAAGGGTAATATCGTCGGCGTATAGTGAGTGTTTTATATCGGGTATGGTGTCCAGAAGTGAGGGGAGGCCTCGCATAGTGATGTTAATGAGAACGGGGACAAGACTGCTTCCTGTGGTGTCCCCTTGTTTCCATGATGATTTTGTCGCTGGAGAGGTCTCCGATGTGGAGTTCTGCAGTACGGTTGTGGAGAAAGTTGGCAATGTAGTTGTAGGTGCGGGTGGCTACATTCATCTGGGTGGGGTTGGTAAGTATAGATGCGTGCGACACGTGGTCAAACGCCTTACTGACGTCGAGGCCGATAAAGGTGCGCGTGGCCCGGATGGGGCGGGGGTCGAGCATGCCGTGTTGTATCTGCCACATGATGTCCTTGGTAGACAGCCCAGCCCGGAAAGCAATCATTGTGGGGGGGAGGAGGTCCTCATTGTCTACGTGGGTGTGAAGTCTGTGCAGAATTGTGTGCCCCATAACCTTCCCCAGGCAAGACGTCAGGGAGATGGGCCGGAGGTTGCCTAGCTAGCTCGAGTCGTTTGCCTGGTTTGGGTATGAAGATTACCTTGGCATGCTTCCAGGAGTCTGGAAGGCGACCTTCATGCCAGTGATGATTGAAAAGGTCTGCAAGTGCTTCGACTGAACTGTCGTCGAGGTTGCGTAGCATCTTGTTAGTGATGCGGTCTTCGCCGGCGGCCGCGGTAGTCTCGATGTGGTTCAGGGCGGCGCGGACTTCCGACGTCGTGATGTCTGTTTCCATGTTTGAGTTCATATATCCCGTGTATTCGGAGGGGATGGGTATGTCTGTGGATGTGTTGATGCATTTGTCTTTCAAGGTAACAAGGAGTTCCTCGCTGGTGCCTTGAAACGCGTGTTAGACGCGGTTGATATTTTTGTGGGATGCAGACTTAGGGTGTGTCGGATCAAGAAAGTGCTTGAGTAGAAACCAAGTGTTCTTGCATCTCAAATGCCCGCTGAGGCGGTCGCAAGTCTTGTGCCATTTCTCCTGACGGAGTTTGGAAGAGTAGGCTTCGATCTCTCGTTCGAGGTGAGCGAGGCGAAGCTTGAGAGGACAGATGTGTTTGCGTCTGAGCCAGCGAGCGTGGAGGCTGCGCTGGGCCTCCCAGATGTGCATGAGTTTAGCGTCGGAGATGGGGCCATCCTCCTCCTGGGTGGCCATGGAGGAGGCGTTGGCGGAGTCACGGAGCAGTGCCTCTCTCCATGTGTCGAGGTAGGTTATGGGGCTAAGCGGACGCTGAGCTCGCACGTATTGGAAAGCGTCCCAGTTGGTGTGTGCGAAAGTCCGACTGGAGGCCTTGCTGTGTGTGGCAGTAAAGGTAGTGCTGAGAACATAGTGATCGCTACCTATATTCATACCGAGATTTTCCCAGCGCACGCCTGGCATATTGCGGGCGAAAGTGAGGTCCGGACAGCTGTCTTGCGTGACGCTGTTTGCCGAAACGGGTGGGACGTTCAGGGTCGAGGAGTAGCGTGAGACCCAGTGTCTGGGCTGTCTCCCAAACCTAGGCTCCTTTCCGACCACCTTTGCGGGAGTAGCCCCGCTCGGCGTGCGGTGCGTTAAAGTCGCCCACTATAAGTAGCATCTCGTTCCGCGCGGCTGCACAGGCCTTGCGGAGGAGAGTGGCTATCTTAGTATTCTTGTCTCTTGAGGGGCTGTACACGTTAAAGATGTTGAGCGGGGATTGGGCTCGGCTGTTGGGAAGAACCTGCACGAAAGTGTGCGGTACTTCGGCGTAGTCGAGATCGAGCTGGTTGGCTGTGATGTTGCGGTGCACGAGGATTGCGGTACTCGGGCGGAGATCCGGCGCCACCGGTTGGCTGTAGGCGGCATAGCTGGTGAGGTTGGTGTCAGTGTACGTTTCTTGGAGCGCGATAATGTGAGGTGCGTATGGCTGGGCCTGCAGGGTAGGCTCCAAGGCTATCCGTTTTGCCTTGAAGCCCCTGCAGTTCCACTGCCATACCGTGATGGGCGCGCTAGCCATCGCGTTTCGTGTAGGGTTCGGGGAGCTGCTGAAGTGCTATGGTGGTTTTGAGAATACCGCCAGCACACGCGCGCGCGGCTGCACTCTCGGGCGCGGGAGTCGGACAAGGCGACTGAGTCCGCGGGGTGGTGCTTAGGTCAAGCATTTGTGGGGGGCCCGTAAGGTGGTTGAGACGGATAGTGAGGGTGTGGATATTTGCTGCTATGGCGGAACAGCCTTCAATGAGACGGACAATAGTGAGGGTCAGCCGTTTGAGGGCGTCCTCTATTTTAGACATACGAGCGTCAAAGGCATCGAATTTGGCATCACTGTCGGAGGTGGAGGGTGGGGGAGCCTTGCGCTTAGTAGATTTGGGCTGGTCTGTGTCCATGTTGGAGTCATTGGCATGATCGGGGTTGGGAATGCGAGCCATCTGCTGCGGCTGCGGTTTTTGGTGTCTCTGTGCGAACTCCAGGCTGTGATGTTTAGCATTGGCCTGTGCCAACTGGAGCTGTAGTTGCTTGACCATGTCTGCCAGTTTCCTTACCTGCAGATTGGCCAGTTGGCTTCTAGCTGGTGGAGGAGTCTTCCACCCGACTTGCTTGGCGGGCTTGCTCTCCGACCTGGTCTGAGAGTTAGTCCGGGAATCCGGAGAGCGTGATGAGGAGCGGCTACGGCTGTTGTGGTTGGAGCTCCTGCTTAGCAGTTGCGGGAAAGAGTCATCTCTTGGGGGGTCGTTGTTGGTTGCCGCGGCCTCGGGAACGGGGCTGGCAGCCATGTGACAAGGTTCTGAAGTCAGTGTCAGTATCCGTGGATGATCGGGATGATTTAGGCCGGTTGGTGGCAACGAAACGGTATTTACCATTCTTGCTGCTGGTGGGATGCGGGCCTTTGCACACAATGCACGTGGATTGACAGGTGGGTGGTTGGCCGGCTGCTTGGGGCTCATGGGCCACGCCGCAGCGCCGGGGAGTGGGTTGTCGTGGTTGAGAGCACACGTCCGCTCTCTGGCCCAGCTTGCGACAGTTGAAAGATGCCTCCGGGCGCTCCTTGTAAGAGAACACCTCGAAGGTGAAGCCCAAGTACCGCATGTATCGGGGTAGCTTGCTGTTAGTGAACGTGACGACAAAGTGTCGAGCCTGGCCCATAAGGCACGCAGCAACGATAGGGAGGTCAGAGTTGCGAGCCCGAAGCTCGGCAAGGATTTCAGCGTCGCTTTCATAGCTGTAGGCCCAGTACAGAATCCCCCGCACGGAATTGTCCGGGGCTGTGGCATAGGCGGTGATCGGTACATCTGTGGTGTCGATCTTGATGGTTTGGACCTTGGCGTAAGACTGCACGAGCACGGTCAGGCGTGCTGACTGTGACAGTGTTGTTAGTGGGGTGAATTCTGACCTGGTCGGCAGTGACTGCCAAACTTTGGTCGACTTTGGCGGCATCGTAGATGGCAACAGCCAGTCGTGCGGTGCCGACGGTGTGGAAGTTGAGTGTGCCCGCCGGGCGGAGGAATATCTTGAGGTCTTCCGAGAGCAGGCGGGGAAGCGGACGCTTTTTGGTCGTAGGCGGAGGGCGGCCGCGAGGCCGCGATTTCGGGATAGCAGTTGTCAAGGCGGTAGTTTGGGCTCCAGCGGTTTGTTGGTGAATCGGAGATGGTCTTCGGTACCGGCGTTGCATCTCGAACGCCGTCCATGTGGTTTCGGATAACTCCGCGACGATAATGTCGGTGCCTTCCACAGTGTACGGCATAGTCGAGGCGTAATTGGGCACGGCGGGACGCGGCGGCGCCGCCGCAGCTGGGTGCGAACGCGCCGAGGACGCGCGGCAGCTGTTAGGCTTAGCTGCCGCAGATGCTGGCGTGATGCAATGAAATTGGTCAAAAATTTAGGAACTCTTGCCTGCCTGGGTCTCAAAAACACAAGACAGGGTCCGGAGCGGTAGTTGTCCGTCCAGGGCAAAAAATGTGAACGGAAGTATCCGGCAACACGGGATTTTGCCGGAGGAAAACGGAGCGCATGTGATGTGCGTCTGTTCGCTCCGAGCATTCACGGCAATCCACGAATTAGGAGGAGGATGTTCTTCTCTTCCTTCATATTGTGATCAACACGCTTCAAAAGACGGGCGGCATGGGGACTCAGCGGCTCTGCTGCTCGGCTTCTCACCCCTCAGGCGCGGGTTCGATCCGAGGCGCGGCGGTCGTATTTTTATAGAGGCTAAATGCGAAGATAGTGTACACTGCGAAGTCAGTGGAGGTGAAAGACCTCCAGGCCGTGGAAAAAATCCGGAGCCTTAAACTGCAGCGTCTCTTTTAGCGTGTGTTGCTTTGGGATGTCACACCTCATAAATCCAAACCAAGCGCTTCAAAAGACTGCTCATGCCTTCGAAGAACATGCACACACTCTGTCTCGCGCTGGTTGTGCATGCAGCGCAGCTTCTGCTTGCTCTCGGAGATCAACGTTGAGGAAAGTGCCAATGAAGTTGCGCCGGAAGACCTCTCAGGATGAAAATGAAGCTTGGCGATTTCTGAAACATGTCTAGGCTGAAAATTCAATCGTGAAATATACGATGTGCCCCGCCGCGGTGGCTCAGTGGTTAGGGCGCTCGACTACTGATCCGGAGTTCCCGGGTTCGAACCCGACCGCGGCGGCTGCGTTTTTATGGAGGAAAAACGCTAAGGCGCCCGTGTGCTGCGCGATGTCAGTGCACGTTAAAGACCCCAAGGTGGTCGAAATTATTCCGGAGCCCTCCACTACGGCACCTCTCTCTTCCTTTCTTCTTTCACTTCCTCCTTTACCCTTCCCTTACGGCGCGGTTCAGGTGTCCAACGATATATGAGACAGATACTGCGCCATTTCCTTTCCTCCAAAAAACCAATTATTAAACCAATTAATAATATACGATGTGCAGATTATGGTATTCGCTGCAGTAGTTCATAAGGGTGACATGCTCTGGAATCTCTAGCCAATCCTGGACGTCCTCAAACACATGAAAATGAAAAAATGGGGGTTTTGCGGCTGGTGAGTTAGCATTTCCGCAGAGAGGGTACTCTCAATTGCTATGGCAGAAGGTTCTGATGTCCGAGGCTGCGTCGCGCTTGTGGCGGCTGGAATGGTTCTGAATTCAGGGGAGGCTCCACGGAGATGGTGGCTGTGGTGCTGGTGAAGCGGGGTGAGTGCTGTGCTGATCGCAAGCGAGCACCTGCCGTAGATTTGTAACGGTTATTACAAAGTGGGCGAGCGGAGACCTAAGAATTTTAACGTCGATCGGAGTGTGCGCGACCGAGAAGGCGATGAACTTCTACTTCTTCTAAATCATGTGCCAGTATTAAAAATTTTGTTAAGTTGATTTTGGCGCATTTGGATTCAATTTTATCGTTTTCTTAACACGAGAGTAGCAGTCGTTTCCATGAATCAGCTTGGAATGCAACATGATTTGGCTTGGCTGCAATAATTCAATCGTAGTCGACTCGCTCGCGGTCGAAAGCGTCCGTGTGACAGAGATAAAAAATATCATCGGAGAGGTTTTCTAATTTCTACGGGGGCCCTGGTAGCTGCGTGCTCTAAACTGTTTTGGGTCAATAAAAGTTTTTGCTAATCCTTTTTAATACGACTCTGAGAAAGTTTCCCGCTGCAGTCGCGCACACGGGGCGATAGCGTAAAGTTGTGGTTGCAGGAATCTACACCTATACAACGTGCTGTGTCATACGATCGTGCAGACACCACCCAATCGGTCCAGTCTCTGAACGAACGCACGAAAGCACAATTTGAAAAATTACACTCTTCTGGCATACCGGAAAACCCGTCACATGCTCTTTGCAGCAGCCAACACTTATGGATGCAGACCTGCTGCGTTTTCGGTTCACAATGACAAAATTTTTCGGCGCAGCAAACACCAGATTAGTAAGAAGTCTTACGTCGGTGCTATAGAGTATGTGTTGAAAACTGCGAATATCTGAAGCACCGGCACTCATTTATTTTAACAACGAGAGCTGTGTGCTAAAATTGCCTGACGGAGACCCCGCACATAAACACAAAGTTCCATACCATTCATTACCTTGCATACGAAAAGATTATGCATACTGAAAATTGAGCGAAGTTGTTTCCCGTTTTTGGGATTCACTTACCGACCATTTGTCAGCATCGGCACAGAACCTCATGTGCGGATTCTGAGCCTGTCTTCTGTGTTTTACAGTTTTCCTCGACCCGGTGTTTCTGGATACAAAAGATCAGCTTCTTTGCTGCAACGCACTGCCTCAGCCGTCGCTCACACCGGACCACATCAACCTGAAGGGATATCCCCTCTGACCGCCCGGTTAATCTTGAAATTCCCATCGCCGTTGCAGCATCGCCGACAGCGACAACCAGAAGAAGGCCCCCGCAAGGGGCGTGTTTTTCGCATTTGGCAGCAGCGGCACCGACCCTAATGTACGGATTCTGAGCCTGTCTTCTATTGTTTTACAGATTGGTCGAAAACTTTTGCTTTGTTAATCTTTTACCTGCTAAGCCGCTGCTGCCAAGGACCTCTTGTTAGTGTGCTCTTCGTTTGCGGTTTTTACCATGTCGCGACGTTGTGCCTGCCGAGTGCCTATTCCCTTCAATGGGCCTTCTAAGACCTGTTCAGAATGCAAATTTGAATTTCACGTGGGTAGATGTTTTGGTATAAATGAAGAAACTTGGAATGGGGGGGGGGGGCAATCGTAGTACTTATAAGAAATCTTAGAAGTGTGACCTGTGCAGCAATGGACCACAAAATGGTGCTTCGGAGAGCCTCAACGTAGATAGCGTCCTAGAAGCGCACTTGGTAGCAATTGAAACCAAGCTTGATGCTCTACTTGCCCTTCCTAAAATTGTTGACGCAATTGACTCTAGTGTGAAATTCCTATTAGATAAGTTTGACGAGTTTAAAGATCGTTTTCAAACTCAAGAGCAAGCGACAAAAAAACTGACGGAACGCTTGGATCAGGTAGAAAAAGCTGACGCCTCGCGGTTACTGCAGGAGATGAAGCAAGACGTAGATAACAGCAAGACGTAGTGGCGTAGCCGTCGAAACAAAATTGAATTGCATGGCGTTGCTAGAAGTCCACAACGAGAACTTGCTAGAGAAAATAAATACGCTGACCTTGATCCTCGATATTCAGCCATTAACTCAGAATGATATCACAGCACTGCATCGGCTCCCAGCGAAACCAGGCAAAACACGGCATCATTGTTCGTTTCGTCAGTCAAGATCTTCGTGACGATTGGCTAGCAAAGTGACAGGCACTCAAGAATGAACCTGGTGAGATGTTCATGTGTGAAAGCATGACACGACTGTCCCGCAATCTGTGATCAATAGCAGAGGAATGGGCGAAGATTGCAGGATATGCCTTTGTCTGGCTCACGAACGGAAAAGTGCTAGTTCGAAAGAAAAGTGGCGATAATGCTGCTGTCATTCGCACAGCACACGATCTTGATGTCGTGCACTGACTAATCTGGGTATTGTTCGTTTGTTTTCTTTGAACACTTTCTTCACAATGAAAAACCAGTCCACACTTTCATTGTTTCATATTATTGTCAGAAGTTTGCGTAACAAATATGACAAAGTAATTTTCTTTTTATCCGAACCTGAATATTCTTTTGACATCATTTGTTTCACTGAGGCTTGGTTTTGACGTGAGGATGAGTGTTTTTCAGTTTCAGGATACGATGTTGTATCTGTGTGTCGTTCAAAGAGGCGTGGAGGGGGCATTGCTATATACATTTGCTGAAAACACAACTACAAGATACTCCAGCATCTCAAGGTAATTAATGATAACTATTAGTGCTTAGTTATACACTGCGGTGATACTATCTTCTCTGTTATATATCGTCCTCCATCAGGTTCTCTCAGTGAATTTATACAGTTTCCCAAAAACTACTTGACTGGAGCGTTCAGGTGAAGCTTGAAAATGTTCTCGTAGGGGATTTCAATCTAAATGCTTCCCCTGATAATCAAGCTTTTTTACAATTCCAATAGTTATTCGAGTATTTTGGTTGCTCAAGCGTAATCAGCGTGCGAATTAGCATTACGTTAACCTCCCAAAGCGTCCTTGAGGTATGCATTACAAGTTTTCCTCGCAAGAATATAATGTAGGGCACTTTGGTGAGATGTTTAAGTGACCGTTTGCCAAAATATTGTGTGTTACCCTTCGAACTCACAGTCGCCCCCGAACATGAAACAGAAATTCGAGCTTTTGAGCAAAAATATTAATAAGTTTAAGGAGATGCTCAACAAGTTGAACTGGAAATGTTTGTTGGAGATGTCGGACCCCGATGCCGCTTACGGTGCTTTATTTTCATGGTTTGTATCTGCTTATGCCTCATGTTTTCCTCTTAGGCCTCGTAAAAGGCACAAAAAAATGCGCAAGCCCTGGATATCTCATGAATTAATTAAAAGAATCAAACAAAAAAACAAACTCTTCCAGATTGTTGCTAACTAAAGATGAAATTGACCTCCGCGCATTTAAGAAGGCACAAAACCTGCTAAATGTTTACTTAAAGAAAGCAAACTTTGAATAATGTGCACATTTATTTTTGCAGCCGAATGGTAATACTCGCTTGCTATGGCAAACCGTGAGAGAAATAGTCCATAAAAATGCAGAAACCGACAAAGTGAAATTTCAGAATGGCGATCTCATCAGAAGTAAAGTTAGCAATCATGTTTAACGTACATTTTCTGGCTGGTGGTGCTCCTTCTAGTGATGGGACCGATACAATTTCTGGCATGTCGTGTGAACGTTTCATTACTTCAGACAACCCGAATACAATATTCTTATCCCCCACTAACTCTAGCGAGGTGCATGATGTAATCATATCTCTAAAAGACGGATGCGCATCTGGAATAAATGACATCAAACCGAGACAACTGAAGGCAGTGAGTCAAACAGTGACAGCCCTTATTGCACACATTTGTAATCTAATAATCTCCACGGGAGTTTACCCATCCAAAATTAAACTTGCTCGTGTGACAGCTATGCACAAGTTAGGCTCATTTGATAACCTTAACAATTATAGGCCAATCTCTGTTCTCTCTGTATTCGCCAAAAAACAGAACACAATATAAACAAAAGACTCATTGGATTTCTCACCTCGCAAAATATTATAGTAAGGAAGCAATTTGGCCCTCAGAAAAATAAGTCCCCTGAAGCAGCACTACTTGGAATAAAAGAAGAAATTCTGCATAATATCAAAATCAAAGTTTCAATAAAATTTGTTGTCAGTTCAGCGCCCGTCCTTGTCGCCTCGTCTCTGTCCTCGTCTGTTCAGCGCTGCTTTTCCAGAAAACCATGTACCAACACGCCCAACTCGCCGCATTAACCAAAGTTTTAACTCTCGGTATTTTCCTCGATTTCAAGAAAGCGTTCGAGAGCGTCCAGCATGATATACTCCTAAAAAAACTTCTGTAGTATGGTATCAGGTTTCAAGCTTTGATTCTTCTTAGAAGTTATTTAACATCCCGCGCGCAGTATACTGTGACCAATGGTGCATACTCCCAGACAAACTGTATTTCATACGGAGAACCTCAAGGGTCCATCCTATGGCCAATGTTATTTCTTCAGTATATCAACGATATTGTTAATATACCGGCCGCTTCACATATAGTGCTATATGCTGACGACACGAATGTGTTCTTCTCTAGAATTGATTTAGAGGCATTATTCATGAAGGTGAGCAATTGCATGTTGAGCTTAACCTCATGACTGGGATGTAACTGCCTCGCACTGAACATAAACAACACTAAATATGTACTAATCCGCTCTAAAGGCAATACAATTCATACATTATTCATCTTTACAGCTTAAAGATATGGGCATAGATCAGTCTTTGACTACCATATTCCTAGGTATTACTTTCCAGGATAATCTCTAGTGGAATGCGCATATTGATGCACATACAATTGATCTCTCTCGCGCTCTTGGAATTTTAAATAGAGTAAGGTGTTATCGTCCAGTTAGCACCATGCGACAGACATAATATTTTCTTATCCACTCGCGGCTTTCCTATTGCACATTCGTGTGCCAAACGACAATTAAAACCAATTTAGGTTCTCTGCTATCAATTCAAAAAAAAGAGCAACACGAGCTATCGGTAAATTAGAGCTGACGGATAGTTGCGCGCCTTACTTCAAATTGTACGGGATTCTAGAAATACGCATGCTCTACAAATATAAATTAACGCTTGAAGTTTATCAATACCACTCCGATGAAAAAAGCTTTTTAATCAAAATATAACAAAAAAGGAGTTCATACGACTGAAGGAAGAATATTGTAATCAAGCCACGAACGTGAACAAACTACGGGTACCAAGATTCATCTATCAGATACCACATCTGATAAATCACTATCAAATGATAAAAGATGTATTAACAAATGCTCATTCTCTAAACCTAGTTAAGAGAATATTGAAGAATATGTTTTTGAAGGAAGAGTAGCGTTCTAAATCATTTTTTGACAATTTTTTTCAAGTCGACAGTTTCAGCCATGTTGATGTATTTTTGGTTTTTTATGTTTATGTGTTGTGTATATTCGATTTTTTCAACCATGCGTTGCTGGTAGAACTTTAGATTTAATCTTCTTCATATTTTGCGCCTGTAGAGACTTTTGATGTATGATAAGAAAAGCGGGTTAATGTTTTTTTTTCCTTCAGCAGTGGTCTAAAAAACATGTTTATTTTGTTTATCATCCGTTTCCAAACAATGCCTCTTTTTTTCCTTCTTTATCTGTACATGAGTGTCAACCGTTGCTTGCCACAGGGTGGCGTGACCGCCGCAGGCAGTTTCCTGCCTTTTGTCACGTCCCCAAAGACAATTATGTATTCTTGTCTTGAATAATTAAAAAAAATCTTCAAGTTGTCGGTAGTTTACCGCTGTGGCATTTGCGATCAATTTTGGCCAGCAGAGAAGTTTTATATTCTGCCGCGCAAGTGCCCAAGTGTAGCTCAAGTGCGCGAAGCGCTGCTGGTTGGGCCTTGGTGTTCTGTGAGTGTTAACTTGCTGCAGGGCGTGATCTAACTTAACTCAGGTTGTTATTCTTGCCCTCATGTTGAGTGGCACATATCCGCAGTGTGCGATTCGCCCCACTGTACGCATGGGTACCAAATGAAAGGGCAGATGTTGGCCCCATGGATCGTCCTTACCCGGCTTGTCTTGGCAGCGGGCGGATAAGGAAAAATTAGACATCTGCGTGAACGTCATATCGGCCGCTGGCTGGGCGAGTGCCACAGTGCTGATGCTTCGCTACGGTTTTTACGTCACGCCATTGATAGAATCGGAAATAAAATAAACCTTTCAGGTAACGCGGGCAAGTGTTAGGACCGGGTAGAAATTTGTTATTTTATACTATTTCTGCTACTGTCGTTATTTATTCCTCATTTCTTTACTCCAATGCTTAATCATTAGTGAGCTTTCGTTTAGCGCACAGAGTACGGAAACATAGGCCGACTTAAAGAGAAATAAAAGCGATATGAAAGTGGTTTCTGGGCGGTGGTGGTAGAAAACACTTATATGCAAATACCCTTACAGAAGGTTATGCATGAGCTGCCAAAGAGGGCGCCAGCCCTTACAAGTACAAGGTGGAGGTCCCTAGCTCGGGACCGCAGTGGCGTTGTCCGCCGCCCGAGCTCGCCCGACCAATGCCCGTAGGGCCTGTAGGCCGGAGCAGCCGAGGAGGCTCGCGTCCCAGTCCTCCCGGGATGGGTTGGGGTGAGGGGGATAGCAAGGTTGAGGGGCAATCCCACACCATGTGTTAGATGTCCGAGGACTTCTCCGCACAGTGCGGAAAGCTGTTCGAGAAGGACATTTATTCCTCCAGGTATGAAACAGTAACGTGATACTCTTACAGTCATGAAACAGTACCGTGATAGGCTACGTATCACACATGCTACACCCTGTATAGCTCAGAGCGAGCGCGAATAGCTGAGCTTAGCTCAAAATCCTCCAGAGAAGGGCTATAGAGCGGACTCTGATGACAGCTGAAAGCATCTTCAGCACTTCTGTTATAGAGAGCAAGACATAGAAGCGATCTTCTGGTAAACTATGTTCCAGTCAACATATATGGCGTAGCGTGATGGTAGGTGGACTGCAAGTCATCACCAGTGTTCTGGGATGTGACAGCCATCGTTGCTAAGTTGCCACGATGATATGCAGAGAATGCGTTGTAGCGTGCTGGGAGGGATTTGGAGGGAAATGCACCACTAGATTCAGGTTGAAGGCTCATGATTTTTGTTTGTTTTACTTCTTGGATTCCGCTGTCCTTTCCGCAATGATATTCATGCTGTTAGCATGGTACTAAATTGTTTGCTTATACAACTAAGGCCATGTGCGCTCAGTACATCAAGATGGAAAGAATTAAATGAGGATATGACAATAAGCGACATCTTAGATCATGGAGAGTTAGATAATTTGTCGGGAATATATAAATTTGGCTAAATGTGAGTTGAACCCGCCGCGGTAGCTCAGTGGTTAGGGCGCTCGACTACTGATCCGGAGTTCCCGGGTTCGAACCCGACCGCGGCGGCTGCCTTTTTATGGAGGAAAAACGCTAAGGCGCCCGTGTGCTGTGCGATGTCAGTGCACGTTAAAGATCCCCAGGTGGTCGAAATTATTCCGGAGACCTCCACTACGGCACCTCTTCTTCCTTTCTTCTTTCACTCCCTCCCTTATCCCTTCCCTTACGGCGCGGTTCAGGTTTCCAAAGATATATCAGACAGATACTGCGCCATTTCCTTTCCCCAAAAACCAATTATGATTATTAAATGTGAGTTGCTGATGAGCGCCCGGCATGTCTGTAAGCGTTTCGTTTCTTCGCGCACGTATTCACTGCGCTTATTATAACACTTTGACCTCAGAAAACTATCCGGAACGAGAAAATTATTGGTCCTGATAACGCTGAAGGCGGTATTTTCCGGTAGAAATTAGGGATTATGAACTATGATCGCTTTGTTTATCTTTTCACAAGGTGACAAGGTGAATAAAGGAGGACGGAACGTTAAACAGTCGCGAGAACCATGTTTGTATTCGTGCCACACGATATCAAACTCCTTTTCTTTAAGGCGAGCTTCCGAATAAATCTTCCACGCTGTAAACCACTGGACTGCGAATGAAACCAACCGCTTCCAAGTCCAGCGTTATAAGATATGGCGAGAGACGCAAAGCAGTGGATTGGTAATAGAGTTGAAATTCGCAGAGCGATTGGATTTTTTAAAAAAATAAATGCGTATGTTTAGCTTGCGTTCATCGTCATTTAAGGCACTGCACCAAGTTTTATTTCCAAAACAGAAATACAGATATCTCACGTCGTGTTTTTATATAGACATGTTTTTCCAAAGCCGTGAAAATGTATATCAGCTATGCGCAGTGGGTTGTACGGCAAGGCACATGCTACATAAACGTGTGCGCATATGATTAATAATAATTGGTTTATGGGGAAAAGAAATGGTGCAGGATCTGCCTCACATCTCGGTCGACACCTGAACCGCGCCGCAGGGGAAGAATAAAGGAGAAACTGAGGGAAGAAAGGATCAAAAAGGTGCCTTATTGGAGGGCTCCGTAATGATTTTGATCACCTGGAGATCTTTAACGTGCACTGACAACGCAGAGCACACGGTTGCCTTTGCGTTTCGCCTCTATCGAAACGCGGCCGCCGCGGCAGGGTTTGAACCCGGCTACTCCGGCTAAGTAGCCTAGCGCCCTAAACACTGAGCCACCGCTGCCGGGCGGCAAACTCAAAAGGCGGAAAATTTCACTCGCCGCCGTGCCTCTGTGGTTGAGGCGCTCGTCTACTGAGCCGCTGTACTCGCGTTCGAACCCAACCGCAGCGGCCGCGTTTGGATGGCGGCGAAACGCAAAAGGCGCCCGTGTGTTGCGCGTTGTCAGTGCAGTGCAAGATCCCCGGGTAGTCGAAATTAGTCTGGTGCCCTCCACTGCAACACCACTTTCTTCAATTCTTCTTTCACTCTCTCCTTCATCCCTTCTCTTACTGCGCGGTGTGGGTGTCCACCGAGATAAGTGAGACAGTTGCTGCGTCATTTCCTTTCCTCAAAACCAATTTTCAATTGATGATCCGCAGTACCCGGGTACCAATCTTATTGACCACCATCTTAGATTCAAGGAACCGAAAATATGCTGCCATTTCGCCCCCTGACGTCATTCTCACACAGTTCCACCCATGTCCACCGTATTGCACCCAGACGTCATCATTGGCACGCGGCAGGTGGATGTTTCTACAATGCTATTGTAGATGGCGCTACATGTCTCCAAGCCAGATATGCTGTCTGTACTTCTTGCACGCCTGTACATATGGCTTAAGTTCTCACCGCAAAAGCGGCAAAGATGATTTAGTCCGACAATAAATTTAGCAAATTAGTTCAGATCCTGGTAAGCGTCTGTCTGTATTTGTCATCAGGCTACCTGTTGGTGTGTTTAGCAAATTATGTATTGGTGGGAGAGTTCTGGTTAGTTGGCTTCTTGTTGTGATGTCATTGTAGGCTGTGAGTGGCTCTTCATGGGTATCCTAGTTGTGAGGGGAGTGATCTGCTCGGCCGGCGAGAACACGATCATGCCCGTGTGCCGCCTCATTCCCAAGATTCTCCTCATGAGCCGGAGCCCAGATTATTTCGACCTGTACTGTACGTGTCTATTCTTCTGTTCCCTGCTTGCACTCTCTCCATCTGGAAAGTAACAAAAACCCACGTCAGTGGCTGGAAACACGGCCGCCGTGCCCGCGCATTCCCATTACCTCCTGAGCACCTGGAACCTGAAAGTGGCTACTTTCAACGATATCATCTCTTATTATAAGAATAGGCATCGCCAGTACCCGACCCTTGCAAAGGGACTGGGGAAGCGAATGAACGCGTTCTGCTACGATTATTCGACAATAAAATGCTCTCCCCGGCAGTGCGCCTACCCCTCGGCCCCGCAATCACTGGCAAGTGCCAACACTGTGAGGAGGTAGTTCACAACTACCTAATGGTGGGGCTTGGCAGCGCAAATCTCTCTTTCCACCCCAACCCCACAAGAAAAGAATGGGAGGCGGCCTTGCTTGGGTGCTCAGACCTTCAGTCTCGAATGGCCTTGGTCAATAGGGCTAAGCTGGCGTCTGCGACCACTGGGGGTCCCGGAATTAGTACTACACCTATTTGGGGGCTATTCAAAAAGCCTCACCTCTGTTTTTACTCAATAAAGGTTTTTAACCACCCCCACCGGCCGCGTTTGAACATGGGTACTACGGTCTAGTAGCCTGCAGTCCTAACTAAAATTATCAGGAAATGGTGTCATATCTGTCCGACTTCTCAGTGCACGCCTCAACCGCGCCGCGAGAGAAAAGGTGGAATTTTTTTAAGAGCGTTAGCTTTTAACAAGTTTCGAGATTTGGTGGGTTTGCTACCATCCTGAGATCAAAGCGCCAACTGTGGCAGCAACTACTCATCACGTTTCGAGATATCGTGGTGTCTGCTACCACCCTGAGATTACAGCGCCTTCTGTGGCAGCAACTTGAAAACAGCGCATCTCGCATTGAGACCTTTAGCGCCATCTACAATAGCATTGCGGAAACAACCACCTGCCGCATGCTAATGATGACGTCACGGTCCAATATGGTGGATAGATGTGGAACTATGTGAGTATGACGTCAGTGAACGAAATTGCGGTATAGTTTTGGTTTCTTGAACCCAAGGATGCGGCTGTTAAAATTGGCTGTGCCCTCCCGTCCCTTTCCAGGGGTGGACGTGCATCGTAATTTCTCTGATAGATGGCGCTAGGCATCGATCGCCCCACTCGGTAATGTGGTCCTGTGCATGAGACCAGACGTTCAAGCAAGGTTAGAAATTAAACAACGTGGCGTAGGGAGACTAGCTTTGGGAGCACGTGGCAATACACGAAATCAGGGGGTACAGGGTGATATGGGATGGGCGTCGTACAAGAGCAGAGAAGCTAGCAGTAAGATAGCATTTCAGGAGCGATTGAGAAAAATGGGGGAAAATTAGTGGCCTTGGAAAGTTTTCAGATACCTGTATATAAGGAATGTTGATACGAAATGGAGAAAGCGAACTATAAAATTGACAAGCAAATATCTGGACAGCAGTAGAGGGACAAATCAGCAATTATCGGTTAAGAGAAAGGTTAAAGAAACAGAGAGAGCTCTGTGGAAAACAGGGATGCTGACGAAATAGGCACTAGAAACATACCGGATTTTTGAGCAGGAAGTTGCCAAAGAGAATATCTATGATAATTGTAGGAGAAGCTCATTGTTGTTTGAAGACAGGACGGGAGTTTTGCGGACTAAGACATATAGTCAGGTACCGCGAGGTAGACACGTTGTGCATTGCTTACGGAGAGGAGGAGGAAACGGCTGAACACTTGATACTTTTCGGCAAAGGTCTTCACCCTACAGTGGAAAGCAGCGGGGCTGATTTATCCAAAGCATTGGGGCTTAAGGACAGTGATGGGAAAGTAGATTTTAAGCGGGTAGAAATAGCCAAGCGATGGTTATCTGATTGGTGGCTAAAATCAAGAGAAGAGTAAAATTTCATAAGTCTTGGCTAGGTTGCTTGAGCCACCGCCCGATTTAAAGGGTTCCGCCGTATCCATCCATCCATCCATCCATCCATCCATACATCCATCCATCCATCCATCCATCCATCCATCCATCCATCCATCCATCCATCCATCCATCCATCCATCCATCCATCCATCCATCCATCCATCCATCCATCCATCCATCCATCCATCCATCCATCCATCCATCCATCCATCCATCCATCCATCCATCCATCCATCCATCCATCCATCCATCCATCCATCCATCCATCCATCCATCCCGTCCCGTCCCGTCCCGTCCCGTCCCGTCCCGTCCCGTCCCATCCCATCCCATCCATCCATCCATCCATCCATCCATCCATCCATCCATCCATCCATCCATCCATCCATCCATCCATCCATCCATCCATCCATCCATCCATCCATCCATCCATCCATCCATCCATCCATCCATCCATCCATCCATCCATCCATCCATCCATCCATCCATCCGCTAGGTGGAAAAGGTGTTACTTTTCCGAACCGTTTACGGTTCTCTTCACTGGCCACGCTGGATGTGGAAAGACTTGTTTTCCTCATGGCCAATAAAGCTAACGCTCGTTACTTCAACGTCTTCCCGACCCGCGGAAGCCTTTTTTTCTTCTTTCACTTCCACCTTATTACCTTCCTTCGCGACGCGGCTAAGGTCTCCACGAATAACTGAGACGGTTACTGCGGCATTTCCGCTTCTGAAAACCGATTCCCTTTGCAGCGAAAGCTTTAATAACTTTGTACAAACCACTCAGTAGAAGCGATTTACAGGGTGCAAAGGCAGCCGTGTAACGCTTTAAAAGAAATGTGTTTTTAGTGCGAAAGAACTGTTTTCCTCCTGCCCCGCAAAATCAGCATGTAGAGGTAAAGCCTCTGATATTGTCACGAAGGAAAAGAAAGGCACATAACTGGTACCCTGGGACTGTGGCAACCTCAATCGCGCTTTAAGTTACCTGGCGGTAGTGACAAACTGATGTGCGCTGCATATGTTGGCGTTGACAATGTTGTGATAGAATTCGATACTGCAGCAATGTTGTGGGTTCGAACCCAAACGCGGCGGCAGCATTTTTATGGAGGCAAAACGCTAAGGCGGCCGTGTGCTGTGCGATGTCAGTGCACGTTAAAGATCCCCAGGTGGTCTAAATTATTCCGGAGCCCGAGTACATAAAACGCTTCCTCACGGACAGACAGGCCTACGTGAGGATCCAGAACGCGGAACACGGCCCCTTTCTATTACGCACGAGAGGGACGCCACAGGGAGCGGTGCTATCCCCCTTGCTTTTCAACTTGGCAGTGAAGAACCTGCCGGTCCACCTGGAGAAAGTCCCGGGTGTGCAGCACGCGCTGTACGCGGACGACATCTCCATTTGGGCCACGCAGGGCTCTCTCGGTGAAATGGAGGCCAGCCTGCAGGAGGCGGCCACCGCGGTGAACGAGTACGCGAAAAGATATGGCCTTCATTGCTCCCCTCAAAAATCCGATTTCGTGCACATTCGCCCCAACAAAAATTGCACAAACAAGATAGAATTGAGACTTGGATCGGAACCGATACCCGAAAGAAAAGAAATTAGAGTCCTAGGTCTTTTCATCCACCAGCGTCGGCTGGCGACGACCACGCTCGACAAACTAAAGAAGGTGGGAGATCAGGTGGGCCGAATGATCCGCAGAGTCTCGAACAAGAAAGGTGGATTGCGAAGCAAAGACGCCTTGCGGCTGGCCAATGTCTTTGTAACAAGCAGAATCCTGTACTCGACCCCCTATCTCCGCCTCAACAAACACGACCAGAACATCATCGAGGTGATAACACTCAAATTGGCGAAGGCCCTCGACCTCCCGATAACCACGTCTAACCTGAGACTCCAAGGTCTGGGTATGACGAACTCCTTCGATGAACTTAGAGAAGCCCACCTCACAGGTCAATACACGCGATTATCGCAGACGCCGTCAGGACGCCGCCTTTTAGCCCGTCTGCACATAGAACACACGACTCTAACCGAGGAGAGAGTAAGACTCTCTCAGGAGTGGCGTTACGCCCTGCACGTAAGACCACTCCCAATTAAGATGTCCAGGGACGACCACGAGGGTAGACGCAGGGCCAGGGCACAGGCCTTAGCTCACCACTACGGAAGGAAACCCGGGGTATACTACGTGGACGCATCCGGCCCGCACCAAGGCGGGTGGTACACGGCGGCAGTGATCCACGAGTCCAAAACGGTGAACGGGCTCACCTTCAAAGCCCGAAGCGTCACTCAAGCAGAGGAAGTCGCCATCGCATTAGCGGCAACACACTCCGATTCCAAGACAATCATAACCGACTCGCGAGGGGCGTGTCGGAACGTCCAACAGGGCTGGGTCCCGTACCTGGCCTACCGGCGACTGCAAAACAGCTCGTACGTAGGAGGTCCATCCCACCGCTTCATAGTCTGGGCTCCGGCCCACTCGGGGCTAGGAGGAAACGAGGCAGCAGATGCAGCCGCCCGCGCGCTCTCTAACCGGGCAACCTCGTCCCCCGCCTCCTCTGAAGTAGTAGCGGAAGCCACGCCGACCTACACTTACAAGGAAATAACGCAATTATACAAAGATAGACATAGACTGTAACCCCACCCGGGTAAAGGATTAACGAGAGCGGAGGAACGCCTGTTCCTCCGCCTTGTCACGAACACCATGATGTGCCCGGCCTCGCTAAAGCACTTTGACCCTGCCTTCTCCGGGGAGTGCCCGCACTGTGGGGAGAGGTCCTCGGACCTCTACCACATGGTGTGGGCGTGCCCCTCCAACCCTGCTTTTACTCCAAACCCAAACCCCACGCGGGAGGACTGGGAGGCGACCCTACTCGCCTGTTGCGACCTGAAAGCCCAAAAGGCGATGGTCGAACGAGCTATGGCGGCAGCGGAAGCCACTGGGGTCCCGTACTAGGGACTCCACCTAGTGATTGTGAGGGGAAGGGCACTAAGCCTGACTCCAGAGCACCCTCCATGTAACTCCCTCTTTTCAGAGGAAATAAACGTTTTTACCACCACCAGGTGGTCTAAATTATTCCGGAGCCCTCCACTACGGCACCTCCTTCTTCCTTTCTTTTCCAACGATATGAGAGACAGATACTGCGCCATTTCCTTTCCTCGAAAACCAATTATCAGAAGCGACGGCTAGGGTTTAGAAACAGATACACCCGTTGACAAGGAGCCCTCGCCACTTCGGTTAGAGCTCCTACATCCGAGCCCCGTAGGGCCAGATAGCCACTCCAGCCCGATCACTGGAGCAACAGGCCGCCGGCGTTCATTGGATTTATTGGCATTGCCGTGGTCACTGTTAAAGAATTGAAAATTGGTTTCACCCACCGCGGTTGCTCTTGGTTATGCGCTCGGCTACTGAGCCGGACTTTCCGCGTTCGAACCCTGACTTGGCGGTCGCGTTTCGATGGAAGCGGACCGCGCAAAGCGCCCATGTGCTATGCGATGTCACTTGATTGATTTTGAAGAAAAGACAGGCTAATAACTGGCTCTTTAGGTCAGCGGACACATCAATTGCGCTTTGAGGTACGTCGCAGTGGCAGCGGTGTCCACATGCAAAATAAAAACGATGCCGCCACCATCTAGAAGACGTTAACTAACGTGCGTTATCTGTTTGATAACTGATGGCACTAATCAATAACCAAGTGCATAAATCTGTGACATCGCTAATCATCAATTGGGTTGCTATTGTTGCTTATTTTGTTCCTCATCTATTTGCACGCAGTGTTCCTTTTTTTTCTTCGTTATCTGTAAATGATAGTCAACCGCTGCTTGCCGCAGGGTGGCGAGACCGCATCAGGCAGTTTCCTGCTTTTAGTCACGTCCCGAAAGACAATTAATATTGTCTTGAATAAATAAAAAATAAAAAATATCCTCAAGGTGTGCTTAGTTTACCGCAGATGCATTTGCGATCAATTTCGGCCAACAGAGAATCTTTATATTCTGCCGCGCAAGCACGCAAGTGTCGCCAAGGTGCGCGAAACGCTGCTGGTTGGGCCTTGGTGTTCTGTAAGTGTTAGCTTGCTGCAGGGTGTGAGCTAGCTTGTGTCAGGTTGTCATTTTTGCCCTGAGGTTGAGTGGCACATATCCGCAGTGTGCGATTCGCCCCACTCTAGGTATGAGTACAAAATGAAAGGGTAGTTGTTGCCCCCATCGTCCTCACCAGGGATTTCATGGCAGCAGGTGGATGAGGAGGAATTGGACATCTGAGTGAACGTCATTTCGGCCGCTGGTTGGTGGGGCTCCACAGTGCTGATGCCTTCGCGGTGGCTTTTACGTCGCGTCATTGACAGAATCGGAAATAAAATAAACAATTTAGGTAACGCGGGCAAGTGTCAGGACCGGATAGAAATTTGTTATGTTGAACTCTTTCTGCTACTTTCGTTATTCATTCGACATTTCTTTACTCCAATGCTTAATGATTAGTACAGCTTTTGTAGTGCACAGAATAAAGAAACATAGGCCGACTTGAAAACAATAAAAGCGATATGAAAGTGGTTTCTGGGTGGTGGCGGTTGTCGATAGAAAACATTTATGGGCAAATACGCTTAGCCCCGCCGCGGTGGCTCAGTGGTTAGGGCGCTCGACTACTGATCCGGAGTTCCCGGGTTCGAACCCGACCGCGGCGGCTGCGTTTTTATCGAGGAAAAACGCTAAGGCGCCCGTGTGCTGTGCGATGTCAGTGCACGTTAAAGATCCCCAGGTGGTCGAAATTATTCCGGAGCCCTCCACTATGGACCTATTCGTTCCTATCTTCTTTCACTCCCTCCTTTATCCCTTCCCTTACGGCGCGGTTCAGGTGTCCAACGATATATGAGACAGATACTGCGCCCTTTCCATTCCACCAAAAACCAATTATTAATTATTAAATACGCTTACAGAAGGTTATGCATGAGCTGCCCCAGAGGGCGCCATCCATGCAAGTACTAGGTGGAGGCCCCTAGCTCGGGCCCGCAGTGGCGTTGTCCGCCGCGCGAGCTCGCCCGACCAATGCCCGTTGGGCCTGCAGGTCAGAGCAGCGGAGCAGCATCACCTCACAGTCCTCCCGGGATGTGTTGGGGGTGAGGGGGGATAGCAGGGTTGGAGAGGCCGGCCCGAACCATGTATTAGATGTCCGAAGACTTCTCCGCACAGTGCGGACAGCTGTTCGGGAAGGGCATTTATTCCTACAGGTATGAAGCAGTACCGTGATACTCTAGCAGGGATGAAACAGTACCGTGATAGGCTACGTGTCACACATGCTACACCATGTCCAGTTCAGAGCGACCTTGAATAGCTGAGCTTAGCTCATAATCATCCAGATGAAGGCTATAGAGCGAACTCAGTTGACAGCTGCTAGCGTCTTCAGGACATCTGTTATAGAGAGCGAGACAAATAAGCGAGCTTCTGGTAAAGTGAGTGCCAGTCAACCTATACGACGTAGCGTGGAGGTAGGCGGACTACGAACCACCACGAGTGTTCTGGGATGTGACAGCCATTGTTGCTACGTTGCCATAAGGATATGCAGAGAATGCGTTGTAGTGTGCTGGGAGGAATTTGGAGTGAAAAGCCCAATTAGGTCCATGTTGAGAGCTCATGATTTGGTCGTAGTAGTTTTTTATCAAAATAATAGTAAAAAGCACGGAAAAGATTTTTGCTAGCCCCGGCATCTGCCATGGATGCTGAAACAACCTAAGCTGGGGCAGCGGAACTAAAGGATAGCAGGCAGAATGGAGAAATGAATTGAAAGAGATGGGGGTAGAGGTCATGATTTCTGTTTCTGTTTTACTTCTAGGATTGCGCAGACCTCCCCGCAAGGATCTTCATGCTGTTAGCATTGCACTAAATTGTCTCGCTATGGACAACTACGAACATTTGCGCTCAGTACATCAAGATGGAAAGAAATAAGAAAAGGATATGACAATAAGCGACATCTTAGAGCATGCACAGTTAGATAATTTGCTGGGAATATATCAATTTGGCTAAACGTGAGTTGCTGGTTATCGCCCGGCATGTCTGTAAGCGTTCCTTTTCTTCCTGCACATCTTTATTGCGCTATTTATAACAGTAGGGAATAAGAAGACAATCCCGAACGAGAACTTTATTTGCCCTGATAACGCTGAAGGAGGTCCTTTCCCTTAGAAATTAGGGATTATGAAGTATGATCGCTTTGCACATCTTCCACAAGGTGAAGGTGAATAAGAGAGGACGGGACGTTAAACAGTCGCAAGAACCACGTATGTATTCTTGCCACGCGAAATTGAACTCCTTTTGTTTTTGGCGCGTTTCCGGAAAAAAACATCCACGCTGTAAACCACTGGGCAGCGAATGAAACCAACCGCTTCCAAGGCCACCGTTATAAGATATGGCGAGAGACGCAAAACAGTGGATTAAGAATAGAGTTAGAATTCGCTGAGGAATTGGCTGTTTTTTTAAATAAAAGCGTATTTATAGCTTGCGTTCTTCGCCATTTCAGGCATTGCACCAATTTTTATTCCAAAACAAATACAGATTTCTCATGGCGTGTTTTTGTCTAGACATTTTTTCTAAAGCCGTGAAAAAGGATATTAGCTATGCAATTGGTTTGTATGGCAATGTACATGCTACATAAATGAGTGGGCATACTATGTTGTAAATTGGTGGCTGAGGAAAGGAAATGGCGCGGTATCTGTCTCACATTTCTGTGGACACCTGAACTGCGCCGTAGTGGAAATGGTAAAGGAGGGACTGAGAGAAGAAAGGAAGAAAGGGGTGCCCTATTGGAGGGCTCCGGAATGATTTTGACCACCTGGAGGTCTTTAACGTGCACTGACATCGCAGAGCACACGTGTGCCTTTGCGTTTCGCCTCCATCGAAACGCGGCCGCCGCGGTCGGGTTCGAACCCGGCTACTCCGGGTAAGTAGCCGAGCGTCATTAACCGCTGAGCCACCGCGGCCGGTGGGCATACTCAAAAGGCGGCAAATTGCACTCGCCGCCGTGCCTCTTTGGTTGAGGCGCTCGTCTACTGAGCCGCTGTACTCGCGTTCGAACCCAACCGCAGCGGGCGCGTTTCAATGGCGGCGAAACGAAAAAGCCGCCCGTGTGCTGTGCGATGTCACTGCAGGTTGAAGATCCTCAGGTAGTCAAATTCAGTCCGGTGCCCTCCACTGCAGCACCACTTTCTTCCATCCTTCTTTCGCTTCTTTCGCATGGTAGAACGCTCCGCGAGTTATACCCTGAACAATTATCTTGAGCGCATGCATTCCTTCAGTGAACTGACGCAGGCATGCAAAGCTGAGCGTCGGCTGTACCGGGATTCTTCGGCGGGCGCTCGGAGCGAGCGGACGTGTTTTTTAGCTCTCTGCTCCTTCGGACGCTGGGCCTAAGGCTTCGCGGCGTTGCGGGGTCTCCCCATGGAGGCCACAGACACCGTGAACGAGCGAAGGCCTGTGTTCGGCGGTGACAATGAGCAACGCAGGGCAGGCCGCTCACGCTCACGATCACGGAGACGAACGCCAACCAGAGCAAGGTCGTCCAGCACCATTCGGCGAATGCAGGCCGAGATCGCTGATCTGCGGGACACGGTGAGGTGCCTGACGGCGGCGCTCATCACCACCTCGGAGAACCTCGAGTCCGTCATCGGGACCTTGGACGTGTAGCCGGCGGACCCACGCGTTCTAGCCTTGAGGGACGCCATGGCGCTCGCTCACCAGACGCAGAACTCCATGGCGGCTCCCTCCCCGCCTCTGGCCACCCCTGCGCTTCCTGCCGCCATTGCTACACCTGGGGAACCGGCTGTGATGCCCTCTCCCCCTGACGCTGCTGCTGCGGGCTCACCGCGGACACCTGCAGCCGAGGAGAGCATGTGCACCCCAATGGACGAGTCTGCTAGAGCCCGCAGTGTAACACAAGCAGAAGAGGTCGCGATTGCTCTCGCGGCCTCACATTCCAATTCAAAATACATAATCACCGACTCGCGAGGGGCCTGTCGGAACGTCGAACAAGGCTGCACTCCCTTCCTAGCCTATCGAATATACCAAAATTGCATACGGGATACGGACCCCGCACACCGTTACCTCATATGGGCCCCTGCTCATCAGGGGTTGGCAGGAAACGAGGCAGCAGACGCAGCCGCCCGCGCGCTCTCTCACCGGGCTGTTTTCTCCTCCCCATCCGTTCAGGAACCCGATTTTAATCCGGTCTATACATTCAAAGATATTACAACATATTATCAAAATTGTCATCGCCTTTACCCTAGTCCATGTAAAGGCCTGAAGAAGGCGGATGAGCGGCTCCTTCTCCGCCTTCTCACCAATACATTGCTGTGCCCGGCAGCGCTAAAACATTTTGACCCCTCCTTTAGTGGCAGCTGCCCACACTGTAGTGCAGTGTCCTCTGACACCTATCACATGGTTTGGGCCTGCCCCTCCAACCCCGCTATTCCCCCCATCCCAACCCAACCCGGGAGGACTGGGAGGCGACCCTGCTCGGCTGCCACGACTTACAGGCCCAACAAGCCTTAGTCGGGCGCGCCCGGGCGGCGGCAACCGCCACTGTGGTCCCATACTAGGGACTTCCACCTAGTGCTTGTACGGATCGGTCCCTTACGGGCTGATCCAAACATACCTCCTATTCATCCGTAATGTTTTCACCACCACCACCACCTCCGGAAATGGCGACGCTCAACGGGGTCTGAGGAGGAGAGGGACTCGGAAACCAAAATGGACATCGCGGAGGCCAAGCGGGAAGCTCGAAGCCCCCCCACCCCCCCCCCACCGCCACTGTTCCTTCTCCCTCCACACTCGAAGGAGCAAGGCCTTCCCAGCACGAGCCCCATGGAGCCCACCTCGAGCGTACTGCTGATGCTGCTGCTGTTGCTGCTGGGGCGACGGCTTCCAGAAGAAAACCAGGTGCGACCTCACCAAATCCCGCCGCACGAGACCAGGCTGCGGCTGGGGCTTCGTCTGCTGGCAGCGAGCGCGCCGCAGCAATGCGCCGCAGACAGCGGCGACGCTGATGCTGGGGCCAGCCTGCTCCCGTGGCGTACCATCACTACCAAGGCGCAGCGGTGTCGGAGAGCTGCCCTGGAGCGAGCCGCGGCTGCCGTGGAGGTCCCGTCCAGCCTGGTGGGGACGGTGCTGTTTCGACCGGCGAACCGGGGCACCGCCTTCACCAGGGAACAGGGCTGGGAGTTGGCCGAGGAGATCGGATCCCGCCCGGGAAACCGCTACCACCACCACCACCACCCCCACCTCATCCCTCCCCCGACAATTATCATCAGACACTTTGGAGGCAGCTCCGAACACGCACCTTACCCTTCCCTTATATACGCTCGCGCTACACCAAGTCCACACAAACCCCTCCTGTACCCTCTGCCACCACCCCAAAGCCACTCTCGTTCATATCTTTTTCCTCTGCCAGGCGGATCCTCCCCCGCGGGGCCTGGAGCACCTTACCACTTGGGAGGCTTGGGAGGCCGTACTGCGCTCCGAGGACCCGGCCAAGCAAGCCATCGTCATGAGCCTACGGGACATGAACGTTTGAGTGCATTGGGGCCGTGCGTGGGCCCAAGGACCTGCGCGTCCTAAACTCCCCTGTGTGTAATAAAGTTTCCACAACCACCACCACGCCCCACTCCTGTTGTAGCCAACACAGTGCTGTGCGCGTGTGTTTTAATTCCTCCAACATGAGCTAATCACGTGCACAACCTGGACATATTTGTTATTGTGTAAATAGTTTTTATATACTACTTCTCCCGCCTATCCTCTCTTCCTGTCCCCTCACCTCTTTTCATTTCATTTCTCCATTCTGCCTGCTATCCTTTATTTCCGATGCCCCAGCTCAGGTGCTTCAGTATCGATGAGAGATGCCGGGGCTAGCAAAAAGCTTTTTCTTCCTTTTTACTATTATTTTAATAAAAAACCACTAACACCACCACCATTTTTTTAAATACATTCTTGTGGTGCGGCATGCTAAATCAGTAGTAGTAGCAGTAATAGTAGTATGTAGTAGTAGTTAGTTTTTATTAAGAATAATAAAAAGGAAGGAAAAGATTCTTGCTAGCCGCGCCAAAATGAAAATTTGGCGTGCGGCGTCCGCATGCGATATGATACAAAATAAAAAAATAAAATGTATTTTGAGGAAAGAAAGACGTAGCGAATGCCTTATTTAGTGGTGGACACCCGAACCCTGCTTGTTGCAGAGAGGTGAAAGATGGAATGAAAGAAACAAGTGTGAAAGAAGGGCCCTAGTGGAGAGCTCCGGAATATTTTTGACAACTTGGGGATCTGAACATACATGAACATCGGACCGCACAGAAAAAAAATTAGCTGTTGTTGAACCCAGCTGAAGCTAGTAAGACGAGCGAAAGCTTTGTTAAGCATGGTTAGACATAGTTTAGCTCTTCATGAACTGCATTGTAAATCAGTGATTTGGCTTGGACGGCGACGATATATCGTCGAAACACTTGTTCCGCCACGTTGCACAGCCATGGCTTTGTGTGAAGGTAAGCACACGCCACAGGCTTTTATATAGCGATCGGCGCGTCACGCGATTTCCGGCAGTTGCCGTCGGCTCTGCATACGCCGCTGTGGAGAGGCGCAGTGAGTCACGTGATTCGATAGTTGCGAGGCGAGGAAGCGCCGTCGGCTCAACGGGCGCAGCTGCGGTAAGGCATGGCGAGTCGTGTGGCATGACTTCAGAGCCAAGCCTCTGCTCCCTCTGATTTAAGTTCAGACTTCACAGCCAGATGACCTTCAGCTATGTACGGGAGGAGTAGAGCTTTTGCTCTAAAAGGCCGTTGAGCTTCGCCTCCACTGAAATGCGGCCGTCGCCGGTACTGAAACGGAGTCTTGTCTGGCATTCTAGCGCCTTAGCCAATTTTCTTCCGCGGCGGGATGACGCAGTACTGGAAATTTTATGTCTTTCCAGTTCTTTAACCTTGTTTTTGAGACGCTAACGCAGTGCCTACTCCTGACGGCCGTTGTTTCTCGAGTATTGCAGTCTAAATTAATGGCATGGTATGGTCTACCGGGCGAATCAAAATGTCACAGGAATGCTGCAAAGGTGTCTTGCAAAGAGCCAACGTAAGGCGCGTGCGATCCCTAAGGAGCGAGATCGCGAGCTCAAAAGCATCATGACAGATGGCAGGATCCTCAAGTATGGGCTCCTGCGATTGCCAAAGCAGGAATATTTAAAATTTTTTGAATTACGGCTGCCACCACTAAAAACCTGCCGGTTGGCAGCTCCTCTCATAGTCCTTAGGTTTTATAAGTATATTGCATCATTTTCCTAAGGTACTGTATTTCGCCTCCTGCTTTTAGGATGTTTCCCCCTTTACAACAATGCCCCAGTGGGGTGCTGTAGGTATTTTGCGCAAATAATAAATAAATAAATAAATAAATTAATAAATATAAAATAAAGAGGGAAGTAAATAGCACTTCCTATGCGTAGTGTTTTCTTCAGCTTTAGTGCGTATCTGAAGACACGAGGAAGAAAGCATGCTTGAAAAAGAATCCATTGCATCAAATTGATGAGAGGGTAAAAACAAATGATTTTTGCTCTGCTAGAAAATGAACCTTGAGGTGGACAGCAATCGAGAACACTAATAAAGCGGTAAAAAATTGGGTGATGTAGTAAAGAGACATGACATGGATACATTGGCCGTGCATTAGCAAAAATGGGTCGAGATGCGAGCTGGAAGGCATATGACTTGGGGTCAATTGAGGCGGCAGAAGGAAAACGAACGAAAAAGAAAAAGATGCGTATTGTGAAAGGAGCTGGAAAGCTAATGCTCAGGACATCCGCGTGGAAACGGTGCACTATTTTTTAGACTCCCGAGTTTAGAGCTCCCCACGGAATAAAACGAGGCAGACGAGGTGGAATGCTGTTGGGCAAAAGAGGAATAGAATTGACGAGAAAATTAAATCCCAGCAGATTCCCAGAACCATGACATTGAATATGTGGCCAGAGCCCAGAGATCACACGCCGGCAAAGGTTTGGCCCTTGTTTAACCACCCGTTTTCTTAAAAGAAATCAAACATTGGAGACGCAATGAGGCACATAAATTTAAGCCCCTCTGACCTTGGGAGTAGTCGTAGATGTATGTGCGCAACGCTGTGACCAAGGAGCACTGACTGCTTGAACCAGGTTAATGCGGCAAGTTGGGCGTGTTGGTACATGGTTTTCTGGAAAAGCAGCGCTGAACAGACGAGGACAGAGACGAGGCGACAAGGACGGGTGCTGAACTGACCAGTTTTAGCGAACAGAGCGCAAGGCTGAGCAGAGAACGAAAGTGCCAAATGCTCTGCAGTTGAAAAGACCCCTTCGTTGAGGCGGAAGGAAGTGAACCAACGTTCTGCCTGCCAGTCCATGTCTTCTGAATGTTCGAAGGAGAAAATAATGGCGCGTAGTAAATCTGTGAGAAATAAGTAAAAGGCAAGAAATCTAAAGCCAGAGTGAAAGCATTACGTTCGTGGAGTGTGATGAGCCTGTAGAAACCTCGCAACAGAGAGAACAGGAGGTCTATTTGCGGTTTTCGACTAAGCGCGAACCCTTCCTCGTGAAATTTCAGTTTTATTCCGACTTTACTATTTTTATATCCTTTAAGTAAAAGAAGAAAACACGCCATTTCCATTGTTCTGGAAGAAGCTTCCTTGCCGGAAATTCGGGGCAGCGGCCAGACGATGCCGCTAGGCCTAGTGGTCTATAGCGCTGTGGTGGGAGTCACTGGGTCATTCTATTTCTTATGTCTTGATGATGTGAAATTGATATTTTTTCACTTTTAAAGCCATTCATCATATTTCGTCAGCCAAGACTAGAAGTGTTTTCCCCAAATTCCTGGTTATCTTCAACAAACTGGTTGACGTAAGACACGCTCTTTGGTTGAGGGTGTTTAATTCAGTTGGTTGATGGGATGAATTTTAACAGTCTGGTTATCCGGGCAGTAATTCGACCTGTTTCGATTTATTAAGGCGTTTTAATTACAGGGTAGACGTCGCTGACAAAGTGGAGTCCTTGGAGTGAAGCCCCGCCCACCGCATTGTGAGCAAGCTTTCCATCGAGGGAAGAGGTAGTCTAAATGAATAAATTTTCTCGAGAACTTTCCACGTGAACAGCAACCTGGGCCGCACAAGCCCCACCGATGGCAACACTTGCCACCGCAGGATTGTGGCGCATCGCATAACCACTGCAGCAGTGTGCCAGGAGCGAAATTAGGACTCTCGGGGATCTATGAATGTAAAGCAGAGAATGACCAACGTCGCGGCGTTAAAAGAAGATGCCAGGAACAAGTTGCCAACAACAACAAAAAGAATAATTGAAAAGAAATTGGTATGGGGTCAATAAGCGTAGTTCATAACTGTGAGCGCTCACGCATTTCCGTCGTGTCATCGAAGGAAGCGCCAATGAGTTTTTTTCATTTCATTTGGTCATTATGACAATTGTGACGAAAGGTAAAGTAGCTGAGGAGGCAAATATCAATCACAAGCACGATTGGTGTGGCCGCGGTGCCACCCTATCATAGCACGATTTCTTTCATCAGGCGGGATGGGCACTTATGAAGTATATCAGACTTGGCAGAACTCCCATCCAAGCCTTAGACAGCGTGAGATTCCCTTAACCCTGCTTAACCCTCCTTCGCAATTCCGCAAGCAGTATAACAGTGCTCACGCACCCGTATCGAAGCCGCTTTCTTTTTGAGAGGCGCTCCATCACCGCTCCTCTTGCCCCACAGCTACGTCATGTACCCTGCCATATGGCTGGACGCGACAAGCTGGGAGCAGTGGAAAGTCTCCACTAGATTCGACTGCTGCACGGCTGGCACCATGCCTACCGCTCGACTCTCCGTATCTTGTGTCGTACCTCGCTGTGATTGGTTGACAGTGGTGTGACGTCAGGGCCTGTGCCGAAAAATCCTGAATTAGCGTGAAGACGAGCGTCTATCCCTCCGAACCTCCACTCTAACGCTTTCGCGTTAAAACTTCCCGCTCCGCTGTGTCACTCGTCGGCGCTGGCGCCAGTTCTTCAATGTTGTACAGGCTTAGGGTGCTTTGATGCACACACGTGGCCTGGTCGGCAATGTTCTGCCAAAGGCATAGTGAAGTCATCCCACACGGCCTACGTCACTGACAATGGCCAACGTCAAAACAATCAACTGCAGATTACGAAATGAAAACAAAATGCCATTTTGCAGAAGCAGCCCGAAAGTCACTTTCGCCATTTAAGTGTGCCCCGCCGCGGTGGCTCAGTGGTTAGGGCGCTCGACTACTGATCCGGAGTTCCCGGGTTCGAACCCGACCGCGGCGGCTGCGTTTTTATGGAGGAAAAACGCTAAGGCGCCCGTGTGCTGTGCGATGTCAGTGCACGTTAAAGATCCCCAGGTGGTCGAAAGTATTCCGGAGCCCTCCACTACGGACCTATTTGTTCCTCTCTTCTTTCACTCCCTCCTTTATTCCTTCCCTTACGGCGCGGTTCAGGTGTCCAACGATATATGAGACAGATACTGCGCCATTTCCTTTCCACCAAAAACCAATTATTTAAGTGTCGAACACAATATTTATGAGGGACGCCACATGACGCGTTATAGCATTCGTATTGCATCTTTGAACAGATTTGACTCATCATCGTCATAACAACACAACCGTCTGCCTTAATGTGGCCACTGCAAGACAAACCTCTCTACCATATGCTTCCAAGTAATCCTGCCTCATGCATGCTGCGACAATGTTACACGCGCCAATTTCCAAGATCACATCCCACCATCCAACTTCCTGCCTTTTCTTGGAACCGACTCTTTTATTTATTCCGGCGCCCTCCACTACGGCACCTCCTTCTTCCTTTCTTCTTTCATTCCCTCTCCTATTCCCTTCCCTTACGGCGCGGTTCAGGTGTCCAACGATATATGAGACAGATACTGCGCCATTTCCTTTCCCCCCAAAACCAGTTATTATTATTATTACCCTGAGTGGCGTCGGCTGTAGTACCTTCGTATTAGGGTGTGCTGCTCATGACTCTTTATTTAAAGAGGAATATTATTAACTCGCATTTTTCCTTTATCAAGTCGGCTGTCTTTCTATCTGATGGCGTTACACATCTTTTTTTTTAATAGCTTGTTGCGCGGTGCTCACTTCAATTTCAACCCTTTTTATTAACTTCTACTTTCCGGCTGCATAAGGGAGTAACGGCCACAACAGTTGTTTTCTTTCCTTCTGAGGAATAATGGCAAGCTGCTAATCATGACTGAAAACTTACTCTCAAATGAACTCAAACCTGTTTTTATTCTCCTAAGCATTTCATGTCTGCTTTCGGAATCTGCACTCATTTTCTGCACTAAAAATGGTCTTTGTCATTATTACTTCCTATTAGCAGTCGGAAATGTTGTGTTCTTCTGGCATAGCTCACATCACTTTAGCTCCCTTCATACTAACTTTTACACCCTGTATTTTACTTTGCCTGTCTATGTCCTCAATAAAGATCAGCAAATCGTCCTCCGTGTTACTTTACGGTTGAAATTTTATCACTATTCCTGTGGAAAACTATAGCGTTTCTGTTGTTGCTATAGTTTTAAGTATATTTACATTTGCCCAATGTGCACCCTCTTTTTGCAATGCCTGCGTGACTGGTGAAGAGTCGAATGAGTCAAATATTATCTCATAATCTATGAAAGCTTTTCAAGGTAATCTATGCACCGTGCATCACCGAATATTTACTCTGGTGCATGTATGAATTGTTACGCATCAATGCTAATATATTCCATAGGAAGCCAATCCAGAAGCGTTAGCGCATGAATTTAGAAATATACGTTGATTGAGTCTATTTACACGAGAGGTCTGTCGCTTAGCTGGACGTGTTTGAAAGAGGCTGATAAAGCGTACAACATGCCACGAAGATTGCGAACGCCCACAGAATCAGCATGCAAGATGGAGGTACAATTGTTTTAGCCCTGTACGGCTTTTGCAATGTATGCTCTTACAAAACGCCTTTTGTAAGCCTGGTGGTACCCCTGACACGTGCAGCGGTCCTGCATTGCCGCCAAAGCTACGAGTCTGACATCAGTGTGTCCCGCGTACATTTTGCGTGTACACCTGCTGGCGCGTATTCTTTTGCCGGCGAAATACAAATGGGAGCATGAGATGTTCATACTTATTGACACAACATGTGTCTATTACGACCACGGGGCAATAGTGTTTATGATGCTCGACTGCTGACCCCAAAGAAGAAGGTTCGATTCCAGCAACGGTGATCGCATTTCAATGGAGGCGAAAGGCTAGTTGCCCGTGTATTGTGGGAAGTCAATGCATATTGTTGATCCCCAGGTGATCGAAATTATCCGCAGCCCTCCACTACGGCGTCCATCATAGCCTGAGTCGGTTTAGGGCGTTAATTCTCAAAAGAAACAAACATTTCTTATGTATTGTTAAGGCGCCTTGATTATTCAAGAGAGTTCATCGTTTATGGCAACATGAACGCCTTAACACTTATATTCAAGCAATCCTAGCAACATATTGTTGTTGGTGTTTCGCCTAAATTTGCTTGCTGCTTGAGAATTCGGGTTATATTCGTGACGAGCTGTATTCTCCAAACGATACCATAAAAGCACAACCTATTGGTTCGTCTAGGCTAATTGACGTGCTTCTGAAATATCTTTAATAGTATAAGATCCTATACTGCAGAAGCAATTTTCGAGCACTCTGTGATGTAAGTGCAAGTTAAAGAACCCCACCTGGTCGAAATTTCCGGAGCTGTTCATTGCGGCGTCCCTCATAGCCTGAGTCACTTGGGACGTTAAACCCCCATAAACTCAATTTTCATTGTCGTGCCGGAGGCAACTATCTTGAACAAACCGGAATACCCGATGCGTCTACACGGGTACTACAAAGCGGTAAGCTGGCATGCCAGCGGAACGGAGACGCTCACACGTTAGCGGCTGAAAGATCTGCACATGTATGCAGCTAGGTTTATGAGTGGAGGTGATCCTAAAAGCGCACTGCTAAAACACTGAATGTGGGCTTGGATGTTGCCGCAAGGACGCTCAAAGGGTGGGTCGATCTCTTGGGCGTTGTCAGTTGCACATTTTAGGTTCGTGTTCGAACAGTGCATTGCAAAAACTTACTTGAAGTTCGTGTATTGAGGAAAATCGCCAGTGTAACATAATGAATGAATGAAAAACTTTATTGGTTCCTTTAGGAAGTTCTTGCGGTAGAGCACGAAGACTTTGTCTTGAAGCTTGGGTCCTCCTTGGTTGTGGGTGGGCCCCTAGTCTAGGGCTCCACTGAGTCGGGCCACCTTGCTTGCGTGTGCTATGAGGGCCCTTTGGACCCCTAGCTCGCAGCTGGTGAGCCGGCTCTCCCATTGCTCCGCACTTGGTGTTTTGTGTTTGTGGAATGCTTGATTTCTTCCGCACTCCCATGTGACATGATATAGTGTTGGTTTTGCTCCACACCACGGACAGTTGGCGCTATACTCTGTGGTGAACATCTTGTTTAATATGTATTAAGTTTGGGAAGGAGCCTGTTTGCAGTCTTCGCCATCCTGTGGCTTCCTCCTTGGATAATGCTTTATAAAAAACGTAAAGCTTCTAATAGAAAACATAGTGCTTCTGCAAAAATTGCAAAGGAAAGTACCCACATCGGTGGCTCAGTGGTTAGGGCGCTCGGATACTCAGCCGGAGTTTGCCAGATTGAACCCAGCCGTGGCGGCCGCGTTTCAATGGAGGCGAAACGCAAAGGCGCCCGTGTGCACCCCAGTGTGCAGTGCACGTTAAATATCAGGTGATCGAAGTTATTCCGGAGCCCTCCACTACGGCGCCTCTTTCTCTCTTTCTTCTTTTACTCCCTCCTTTCTCTCTTTACTTAAGGCAAGGTGCGGCTGTGTCACTGAGGTACAAGACAATTACTGCGCCATTTCTTTTTTCAAAAGCCAAACCAAATCAAAGTACGCGCGTACTCATTTGAATTTTCTGGTTTAACACCCAAAATATTATACTGGGTTCGTAATACTAATTTATTTGCAAAAAACAACTTCACTACGAAGTGTGAATAATTATTCGTTTCTGCGTTTTAAAATATTATGATAATCTAATCGAGCTTTAGGACGAGCTCGATATCCGGAATACACGCTTGGTTTGCACGGCAGCGCCTGGCAGACAGCAAGAAACGACACGATGTGAACCTAATACGTGCAATCGTTCACAGTATGACAAAAAATGAATTGCTACCATGCGACAGAGCAGCGGCACAACTCGAACAAGCCGACAGAAGCTCCAAGAGAAATGAGCATGATTGCAGTAACATCATATGTCATCAAGATTACGCGGCATTAAAGGGACTGCGAAGAAGAATTATATAAAATAAATGAAATTGCTAATTGCGTACATAAAAAAAACATGCTATGCAATTTACAATGCCTTTGAGCTACAGGAGAAGTTTTCCCGGCTGTTATAGTGTTTCTAAACGTGTAGACAGTGTATTTCGGGAAAGCGTCAAATGTAAAAGGACCGGTGGTGATGGTGGTGGTAAACTTTTGTTGGACTATGTACAAAGAAGGTACGCAGTCTAATAAAAGTTTACCACCACGACCAGCATCGGTGCTTTTCCAGTTGTACTGTGGAAATTCATGTCGACGAATTACTTGGAGGCGGAATATCGTTTGTGCTGTAATTTCTTTCATGTTAGCGGTTACGGTCTCCAATGAGCCATATATGGTATTCAAAGCACTAGAATCTTTTTGAACTCTTAAAAGGATTCTATTTAATAAAAATAAGATGTTAAAAGATAGCAGTTAGAGAGCGGCAGTGACGTTGAAAATGCACCATTGTCATAATGGGTGGAACGACCTGGACGAATTGTCCGGAAGTTAATGAACAGCTTTGGGGTCGCTCCTCGAAATTTCTTTTATGATACTAAATGAAAGCACAGCACACGAAAGGCGGGACTGAGAAAGAGACAAACACAGCGCTGTGTTTGTCTCTCTTTCTCAGTCCCGCCTTTCATGCGCTGTGCCTTCATTTAGTACCATGTATCGACTAGCCCAGACAAACACCTTATTGCAGTACATTTCTTTTATGATGTCTAAGTATATCTGCTTCTTAAAAGAAAACGAATTTCCCACGAACTCTTCTGTGAAACTCTGTGCGTCTTAGCATGATGCGAAATGCCATCCAAAGAGAAAGGGAGCTGTCTGAGTAGCGATAAATGTTTGCAGCCATAATGGCCAGCTGCTGACTGAACAACGCCAGTAATCCTACTTGAACATCGCCATATATGCACGTATTTCGCTCATTGTATGCCATGAAACAGACGCGTTCTATGAGCAGGCTCAACAAAAAAGTGGAAGCGCTTTTAAGAAATTAGAACAGAATATGTACACATGACTTGCAAAATCAACATTAAAAAAAATTCCTCACTTTCTGTTTAGTGGAGATTGAAATCTCGCAGGCGCAAAGAAAAATGACCTCATGAGAATGTTATCTTTTTCGCACATTTAATGTCATTGATGTATTTAGTTCTTGCCTGAGCGGTGGCTAGTGTGAGAGACAGAGAGAGGAAAACAGAGGGGGGAGCATTGGTAAGACAGGATACGAGTAGGGCGGCGATAAACACCACGTACTTGAGTAGAACACGTTGAGGGGCTAGTTGGTGCATTTCAACAGAAACATTGGCGCCAAATCAGACAGTACACAACAAGAATGACTGGAGAAGCACAATTACAACTATTTACAAACAGCGTGAGCGAATGAATATAAGAAGGAACATCAAGTGAGTAAGGAGGATCCACCTATGCACACAAGGGAAGGCGTTTCAGCAAGAAACAGCAGCACACATGTGTCTCGCCTTATTTTTTCTCAGAAAAGACATTCATTCTTATACATGGTGATCGAAGGGGTGGTTACACAGTCACTACCCGTTTCTCTGATAATGAAAGCGTGGACAAGTTCATGACCTATCTTATCTTTACTGCTTTTTAAGATATAGGTGACCTTCAGCTTCCCCGCGCAAATGCCCTTGTCTTCTTTACCGCACTCTTTACAGTGATGAGGTAAATGAGACCCCGTGCCATTCCTTAAATCTCGGGAATGTTCGGCTAGACGATCACAGTTAATACAACGCCCAGTTTGGCCTATGTATATTTTCTGCAGCTTAGAGGTATCTGATACACGGCGCCCACGGCACACTTCACAAACGAAGCTGCGTGCTTCTGACTTCGTTCTGTCTTGTTAGCCTTGTTGGGGACTGTTTTTCTGCACAAGCAAGACGTTTTTTTTTCGAGGGCTGATAAAGCCACCGGCACTTTGTGTTCTTCGGCCCCATGTTTCAAATTGTGTGCCACCTTGTGAGTATAGCGAATCACAACAGGTCTAATTTTTTGTTTGTCAACTTTTCCTTCAGCGTTTCTTATTCTTTCTTTAAATCTTTCAGTACGGCTTCTGTCACAGAAATTACAGTTGAAGTCGAGTAGCCGGCTTGTTCAACTTCTGAACTTCGGCCTGTCCAGTATTTCTTGCTTCGTGTTGTCTGATTTGGCGCTACTTGTTTCTCTTGAACACTATGTGCAATTACAGAATATCCATTCTATTTCCTCAAAAACGAGTATTCGCATAAACATTTTAACGCAACTGTGCGTCGTGCAGTTTTCCGGGTGGTGCAATACGAGTGCTCGTTGCTCATTGCATACATACGGTACTATAGTTTGAGCATAGCTCGCGAGAGGTGTTCGAACTGAGTGTCCGGGTGTTTCGTTGGGATCTTAGTGGATTGGACGTTTGTGGAGTCAGCGCTCGAAGGCGCATCTTTGTATCATTTCTGAGTACTCAACGTGAGTCGAGGTCGAACGCGCATGATGGTGCACTAATGCTTTCGCGTTCACAGCACATAAGCAATGCCCTCTGAAATTTTTTATCTGGAGGCAAGTTAGTTTGTTCACTTCTATCCGCTACATTCCTGCCTGTCTCCAAACGGCTTTACAAAAGCAGCGAGCGAGGCAGGGGCGCTTGGTGTACACCGCTGTTCTTTCCGACTGCACATTTAGAACTCAAGCGAGGCAACTACGGGGGCTAGTTGTTCATACGTCTTTGATGGAATTAACTCTCTGCACCAGGAATCAGCGCAACGGTCGTGTGTACCCCATTTGTTTTTTTCTAGTTCCTAGCGTAGCGCGTTTATTCCGTCATAAAGTAAAAAATTGCAACGCCTTCATTATACGCCTAACATTGTTATTTTGCGAATAGAGGCTTGTAATGATCCCTTTGATCCGCTTTCTCAAACAGCGTAGGCAGAATGAAAAACAAATGTATAGTGCGGAGAAATATAGTACTTGTTTTGTGTTCTACAGCAGCAGTAACAATCTCATTATTATAGATGGTTTGTTTGAAGCAGTCACTGCATTTGGTATACGACAACTTTTACTGCATAAATTGCGCAATGTCTCCAGATAAGCTACACGAAAATTTTACTTCTCGTCTCTTGAATGTCTCCTTTTTTTCTTTCGCAAAGCTGGAATGAGGGATCTGATCTCTCTTGACTCTTGAGAGACCTGAATGGTCAGAACTGCCATCGCGAAACACCTGACTTAGCGTTTCTCTCCGCCTTCCTTCGCCAAAAAATGCCTTACTTGGCCATATAAGAGGACACAAGGTGGTGGAAGGAGTCGATTGCCGTCAGTGAGACAAAATTCAGTGAAAGGAGAGAGAAAGAAAGAGAGAAGAGAGCAGATTTTCTTGCCTCTACAGAGCGACGTAAGCTCCGATAGTGTCTCCACAGTGGGGAACGTTTCCTCGGCCACGCTTCGCGGCGAAGTATGCCAGCCGCCGTGGTAGGGAATGAGGAGCTCACGCTTCGGAAGCCCAAAAGAAATCCAATCGCGCGTGCCTGACGCAGCATACCGTCGCCACTCCTGGCGCTGCTTCGCATTCTCCTCTTTGTTCTGACCGAATGCGGTGGAGCATCTACTTTTATGCCCTCGATCCCTTTCAGAATGCCCCTCCTCTCCTCTCACGTTCATCGGTAGAATTTGGGCGCGTCTCCTTATACGTGCCTTGGACCATGGAGAACTTGGGACTATTTCGCGAGCTTGTAGACCGGTTTCATTAAAACACTGAGCGATCTATGCTCCTGGTTGCCTCCTGCCTCATGGGACCACCAATGTTTTAGAAGTAGGCACAAACAGCAACAAGAAATATGCTGCAGAAGTTTTTGATGCTACAATGATCTTCATTTGATCTTTATTTTGCTTTTTTCCAGCTTTCCTGGGCATAACATTTAATTGTAAGGCAAGTGCAGAATACTGAAAGATACTGTTATGAACATATTGACGTGAGTGGTCTAATTTTGGGACGCGCTGCGAAATATTGCTTTTGAAATTTGCTCTGCGCTAACACAGTAGAGAACACTGCAATGAGGCTCGTTTTTGAAAATAGCGGAAAACTACAAGTGTCCCGATGGTAAATCTGAGGATATATTGTTTGATATGGTGTAATCGTACAATATGCGAAAAACTGCGCTCAAAAACAATTTCGGTTGAAACATGCTTGCTAATGCTCAGACAACACAAGAATGACGTCCGGTCATTAAATTCGGACCGCAACCTCAGCGCCCGTGCTCGTCTTGTCTGTTCTCGTCCCGTCCTTTGCGCTAAAAATATGCCTGTAAAATCCGAACACCAACTAGCCCAACAACTCACCCTGTTGAACCTCATCGCCGTGCGCTGCAAGTGGGCCGACCGCAAAATCGCTTTCAAAGAGGTGATCGTGTTGGCCTTAAAGCTTAATTAGAATGCCTAGAAATGGACGTATGAAAAGAACTGCGCTCGGGCATTGGAAGAGTGGCCCCCTTGTGCGTGAATACCGCTAGGGCAAAATAGAGCGCTGTGGTCTGGGCCATCGCCACCGCGCCGGCGTGTAGGCACCAGTCTCCACATTCACTTGAAAGTTTCGGCAGCACGTACGCGTGCTTCGTAAAGTTGGCGGTGTGGTTATCACGTGTAGGCTTGCGATGTGTCACAAGAAATGCCGTCAGCCTCAAAGAATATCATGGCGTATACTTGCGCTACAGCCGTAGCTAGTGGTCGTAGCTTAATCTGTTCAAGAGGCGTCACGTCGAGTCATGGCACATCAGGCTTGCAAAGGCGATGGTGGATAGGACTACGTGAACGCTTCCTTTCGCGTATGTTATGGAGGTCGCCACGTGTTAACAAAAGGAAAGCGAAGGTCGCTCCCTCCTGCTACTGGCTCGCATTTCAGTCACCGGTGAAGAGAGGACCGAGCTCCTCTCGTAGCGTTGGGTTGAAATTAAATTATTGGTCAGCGTCCGCGTTTCTCAACACAAAACGTTTTGGTGCTTTCGTATATGAAACTGAACGCGCAAACCAGTTTTATTGGGGAAACTTTTCCTCTAATATTTATAAATATAAGCTCTGCTTAGGCGCATTTTGCTAAAAGATGAATGTGCTCTTGTTCAATTAAAAAATAAATAAAATAAATTGGTTTTTGGGGAAGGAAATGACGCAGTATCTGTCTCGCATCTCGGCGGACGCCTGTACCACGCCGTAAGGGAAGAGGTAAAGAAGGGACAAAACCAAAATCAAATTCAAACACTAATTGTGTGCATTCAGGGGTATTGTGGTGCTTCACCGACACAAGCAAGTAAATGTAAATAGGTGGCTTGCGTCACAAGCGCTCAGGTAATGTCCTTCTTGTGTTTCCTTCGTAAACAAGCAACAATATACGCTATATGGAATTTATTCCCCTTTAACTTCAATGTAACATCCTAAATTCATGTTTAGTAGCAAAGTGGTGGACGCAGACAGGGCATACAATGCTAGAAGGACCGCTTGCGCTGTCCCTTCCTCTCTGCGCTTACCATTTCAGTAGTAATATTGAATTGAGTAGTCACAAATAGTCACTTTAAACCAAAATGTAGCCGAGCTGCATGCTTGCTTTCATGGTGACGGGGCTAACTATCCGATCGTTATCATCTTATTTGTTAAATTATTCCACCAAACACTTCATATCTTGCACAGTCGCCTGTAAAGTAGCGCTGGAGAAAGCATAAATGCCATCCACTGACAAAACACTCCTAGCCACGAGGCTGAAGCTGACCTAAAACGCACTCACACGAGAAAATTTGGCTCACTGCGATCCGTTCATCAAGAGGAGTTCGTTCATCCTTGACTTCAAATATAATTTTCGCGCATGCAGGCTTTACTTGGCCTCTTTAGTCATCACAGTTTTCCCAACAGAAAGAAGCATGGATTTGCTTGGCAATAAATTATAATGTGACTTAGTCTCGATTTTTGGATTTGGCTCATTTCAGCTGCTGGAGAGCATAAATGAGTAATATTCTTAACGGCTCCAAAAGCGAAGACAGATTGGCAATTGCTATGCATTTTCTTGCACTGAAACCATTAGCAAACTGAAGCATTGAAATTTTTGGAAGTTAAATATATTCTTGATATTTCCACTGTTGTGTTGTTTATGTGTTCTGTATCACGTGCAGTCTTGAGTCATAATCTTACCGCTGCATTTTAATGCCTTTCGTTTGGTTGTCGTTTTGGCGGCCACGGATTCGCCCCATTCTTTGTAACTTAGAAAACCGTTGTGATATTGTGTTCCAGAAAGACTAAAGGGTGGTTGCTATTCATATCTTTCTGAATTTTGCTTTAAAGAACGAGAAGTTTACAGTAAATTGTGATTTCCGCGTTATTATCTTGTTAGATTTCCCTTATCAGTGCCTGAGCCCATCTGATCATTAGTTCCCGAACTGATGGGGTCCGAGACGATTGAGATTAATTGTATTTCGTCCTATTTGAATTCACGGAGCACTGCACTAAACCGCGAGGAAGGCGCTAGAAAGAAGGAAGCCATGAATTCTATCCTCTATATGCAAACATCTAGCTAGAATTCTTTCCCAACCGATTGCTTTCAACAAACACGCATGTCTCCAAACCCCACCTTCAGGTTCACTGTTTCCTCCAGAAAACCTATTCTGCTGCTGATTGCTCTATAAATTAGCTGCTTTCGTTATTTCCTTTATGTCGACCGGCATTCCACGCTTGCACAACGCTTCGTTTTCGCTAACTCTGCAGTGTTCATTCTATAATCGAATACGACTCAAGAACTCAAATGCTCCTCAAAGTAGCCCAACCAGCCATGGTGTCAACCGAATCTCTTCCTTAACAAACTCTCCCCCTTTTCTTCTTGACAGATTCCTTTGGATCTGCTAGCGTGAAAATAATGGAGTTGGTAGCTGAATGGAAATAACAACGCATTAATCAGAACAACCGCGGCATCATGAAAATCGGTGGACGCATTGGATCTCCGGAGGGGCTCCTTTGAGGGGAATCTTCTGCTTAGCTCTTGAGTTGTATCCGACAATATAATAAAACGACCTCGATTCCTCCGGACGTGGCACCAAAGCTTGCGAGCACTATCTTTTAATCACCTACTCTCGTGCACTGGCTTAAAATATTAGGCGGGTGGCTTCCACAATCAGCGAAGGTGGCGCATTTTGGTTTTGCCGAATTTGGGTGTTGAATAAGAGGGAAAGAAAAAAAAATATTTCTGTCACCTAAAACAAATATCCAAATAAAGCGTCCGGCATCCCCCTCCGAGCATGTTATGCAGACCTAAGAGCTGCAGTAAAGCTGTTGGAGTGGCCTTTTCGACGGTGAGAGCCAGCTCTCTCCAAAATCCTGCGGCAGTGTGAGCGGGCCTTTACAGATGAAGGATTAACAGATGATTGAGGAATAGAAATGAGGAGCCAGAAAAGTGAAACGGTCATTTTTTGTTCGACTAAAATTCATTCCCTCGCGAACTCCTCATTTCCTCCCAGTCCGAAGAGGCGGGGAGAAGTAGCAGGAAAGGTTAACGAGAGCTCGCAACCAATCCAGAGCAGGTAGCTGGTAAACAGAGTTATAAAGATGTAGTTGGTACAAAGACTCACCTTTGTCAACCACGCTACCTGTGCGCTCCGTGCCAAAGCGTTTGCGGTACTCTTTAGCTGTCGTTTCCTTTCTTCGAGAAGCGCGCTTCTTACGAGCCCGAGACGCTATGAACAGACTAATTGACTTAGTTATGTTTATACCACTAGTCTGAATGCAATACCATGAGCGAAAGGCATGTACCAAAAACACGAAAGGAAAAATTAAGCAAGATTTAAAAAGTGTACCGCTCCCCTAAACCCTTATAATGCAGAAAGGCAGTTTGGACTCCGTGGTTAATAAATATTTGAAAACACCTTGCGCAAGGCGGTCCAAAACCGAAAAAAAATAAATGAGTGCACGTTCACTCTCCTGAGTATGGATAGATGGAGAAGCTTATTTTCGTCAGAACGGATGTGCGGACGATGCCGCGCTAGATGGCCATCAACCCATAGCTGACGGTGACCTGGGTGGCCCACTCCACGACCCTGGTCTGGACGACCTGGTCTGAGCTGGCCAACAAGCCCTCCCGCTGCTCGAGAGAAGGATCACGCATAATACCCGCCTGTGGCGGCGCTAGCTACAGCTGCATAATATGTGGTCGTAGGTTGCCAGTTGCTTACACCATCTGCATTCCGGCTGAATGTCCGGGTAGATTTGGCTTAACACGTACGGGTTAAAGCATGATCTCGTCTAAAATCTTCGCCATATGCATTCCTGCGCCGTTACCAACTCCTTGTCCGGGGACTGGCAAATTCTCCGCACAAGTTTGTAATGGTTGCAATGACGTGAAAGGACACCAGCACATTATTCGTGGACCTCCCCGCAACGTCCGGGTGACCTGCTCGGCTGACGAAACCTCCAGTATTCGTGTGAGCCTTATCGTTTCCAGGGTTTCCAGAGTGGCCGGTTCACAGACAATTTCCACCTCATTAGTCTCCCGCCCCTTGGCCGGACTTAGCAATCGTGCCGCTATGACAGATATTCTGCCCCTCGCCAAATTTCGGATGGTCGTTTTTCAGTCGCTTAAAATCAGGTCAGTTTTAGTACTAGCTATAGCTAGCGCTATCGCCGCTTCCTCTGCAGTTTCTGAGGAGCGGGTATTGACTGATCCAGAGGTGGCCAAGTGTCCTCGGCCGTGCACCACCGCAACTGCAAATGCATCCTTGCCGTTATACTCGGAGACATCTACGTAGACTGCCCCGTGGTACTTCCCCTATTTAGCATGTAAAGATCTGGCTCTTGCCTTCCTGCGGTCCTCATCATGTACCGGATGCATATTTTTGGGCAAAGGTTTTATGTACAAGCCGCCGTGCATTTATCACTTCCCCTGAAGTTTCATCTCCCCGGCTGGAGCATCAACACCAATGCAAATCCTCTCCAATATGTTCCTTCCTACTCTCGTTTTTGAAAGCCTACTGAGCTGCATCCCAAGTGCGCCTCCCACAGTTCTTCCACGGTGTTGTGCACCCCTAATCCCAGTAGTCTTTCGGTAGATACATGGTTAGGCAACCGAAGGGCCGCCTTATACGCCTGCCTAATCATAGCCTCCACCTTGCCTTTCTCCGTCGCGACCACCTTCATAAAGCCGTCGCATACATATATCCCACTGAGCACAAACTACAGTACTAGCTTACACAACTTCTTTTCCTTGACCTCTCGCTTAAGATAGCTGATTCATTTGAAAAACCTCACCGTAGCATTGACCGTGTTTCTAATCCTTTCCAAGGGCTCCTTATTCTTCCTGTTAGTCTGCAGATACAGACCCAGGATCCTGATCATTTGGACCTTAGCGACCGGTGCTCCTGCCACTTACACCTCTAGCGGGTGTAATACACAAATCTCGCATTATTAACTCTAAACGTGTCCACTTAGTTTTTTTTTTAATTGAACTTCTATGATTCCTTTCTAATCACTTTCTTCGCGGTACGGTATAGGTTTACATACAATGTAGGACGTAGTCCCATGATGCCTTCCTTGTTACTAATTAGAACCCGCACAGAGACATGGACCGATTATCTGAGACGCATTTCAAAGCGTTCAGCGGCGTCTTAACCACAGAGTGTCCCACTCGATTACAAGAGTCATTGCAAAGAACAGAAGACGGACACTTTCTGCGAACACAGAAATGATGAGATGAGCGATTTTTTTACCTAAAAATATTACAAAATTTCTTTAATAGGTCGATTCGGCATTCCGAAAATATTTTCTAGCTTTGTGGCCTCCAGTCAAAATTGTTGAATGTTAAGCAATTTTGTTACCAAACAGAGCCGGTGACAATCATCATAAAAAAAAAATGAGCAGCGGTTTAACTACTACTGAAACTTGTTAGAGAGCGAAAGCAGTGGTGTATCAGGCAACTAAACGCGGCTTGCCTTCGGTAACGTTGAGTGCATTCCACACACTGGATAGGCAGCGCATACACTCGGCCACCCAAGCCGTTAAATTAGTGGTTGCTTGCGAGAAGTTGGTCGCCCAATGAGCGCGGTGGCCTATTGCTGCGGTGCCGCGTGTCTGCCACAACGTTGTCAGCGATAATGCATGCAGCCCAAATCTCTCTCTCTCTCACCACGGCCAGTACCTCAAAGCGCGATTAAGGCGTCCGCCGACACAGGAGCCAGTCATGTTCTCTTCTGTGACGTTCCTTGTGTGTGCTACGAGGGTCCGCGTTCGACGGCGCGGCGTAGACGGTGCCAGTGGCGGCGAAAGCACTCAAGGAAAACAATTCAGCTGGAAGAGAGGAGATCGGCGACAGCCGGTCTCGTTTTGGAAGCAGCCAGCACACATGTTTCTACTATATATGGCTGCAAGCAACTTGAGTGGGATTGCTTTCGGGCCTGCCGCCATGGACCGCACGGAAAAGACGCTCAGGACGACATCGTTCGCCAAGGAGGCCTTCAGCGCCGAAGCCCGACGGCGTGCAGCTTCTGCCAGCAACCGTTCGAGCTCAACTCCGGAGCCCCTCCATCGTCCCCATGAAGTCGTCGGCACGTAAGCTCGGACACCCCAGCCTCTGATGTATAATCATATAATATATCTGTTTGTTTAAACTGAGCCATACGGTGTCTCTTTGCCTCTCCGTCCCGTGTGGACCTGCTCATTATGGGGGGTCGTCACACTGGTGTCAGAAGTGGGGTCTCAAAAGCAAATGTCCTCTGAATGCTGCGACATTCATGACTTCAAAATTGTAATCAAAAGGGAATCGCGGGACTGATTGTGAGACTTTTACCCCCATTTGAGAGGCTTGAGGCACCGGAGGGCTTGAGCGAAAAAAAAAATGTCTGTATCTGAGGGAGCTCCCACTCCACAGCCGTCGCTCGGAGCAAGCATGCTGGCATTAGGAAGCGTCATTCCGACGTTTATGGGAGATAAGACGGGGGTTCCAATCTGCGATTTCTTTTCCATGCTAGAAGAGATAGGAAAAATGGGGGGATGGTCCGATGCTCAAATTCTGGGAATGGCGAGGTGTAAGATGCCAGGAGCTGCTCATGATTTTGCATGGCGAGACGAAAAAGTAAAATCCACAAAATCATTTGCGGAATTTAAGAAGCTCGCGTTTGAGCATTTCGACACTGAACCACGTCACGTGCGGGTACAAAGGTTCCGTGACGCCGGACAGATGGTAGGGGAGGACGTGCGAACGTTTGCGTCGCGGCTTCAGCGCCTAGCACGCGATACGTTAAGAGGGGAGGAGGAAGGAGACCAGCTAAAGAAGAAATACGCGGAGGATCTACTTAAAGAGGAAATGACCGCTTTGTTCGTGGCTGGTCTGCAAGACCCCGTGCGCCGGTTCGTGCTCTCGAGCAAGCCGAGCAATTTCGACCAAGCCGTGGCGGCCGCATTGAATGAGGAGCGAAATGAGGCGTTAACGACAGCAGCAGCGAGAGTACGCGTCACAGATTGAGCGGTGCTCAACCCTGAGGTTGCTCTCTTGACAGAGCGGTTAGATCGCTTAGAACAGCTGCTATCTCAGCAGGTAGAATGCCAGGTTGAAGCGCGCGCTCAACAGCGCCCATTCGCTGGAAACCGGAGACCGCCACAAAGCTACAGGCGCGGTATGCGAGATTTTGAAGAAATCGTATGCTTCGCTTGCCAGGGTCGCGGACACATCGCCAGGTTCTGTCAAAACGTGCGCCGTGGGGAGCCACAAAGAGAAGGAGGCGAGACACGCCCTAAGCAAGCCTACAGCGGGGCTCCAGATACCGAGAAAAAAAAAATAGATAGTCCTCCCCATCCTGAGGAGCGTGGAGAGGGAGCAGTGGATGATGAGGTGGTGGTGGTTTGTGTGGCCGACGAGGCATGCCCTGCTGTGCGTTGCAAATTAAATGGTTTTTGCATGGAATTGTTGATAGATACAGGGTAAAAGGTGACATTGCTTAAGGAGAGCAGTTTTAACACGCTTCGAAGGAAGGGGGACCTCGAGGTGTTGGAAGCGTCTGGTGGTATGGAAACCAAATTTGTAGGCATAACGGGGGATCCTCTTGGCATAAGTGGACTCTACCGGTTACACTTCTCTCTCGGCGGAATTGCATTGGAGCACCCCTGCTACGTATGCCCGGACACGGTGTCTCTGCCAAATGGAGTGTCAGGTATATTAGGGCAGGATTTTTTGAGAAAAGGGAAGGTAGTAGTCTCATTCTCTGAGGAAGAGGTTAATGCGGGCGGCTCAAAAGTTCCGTTTTTGAACAGGAGAGGGGCTGAGATTCGCATTACCGATATTGACACCAGTCAAACAGTGGGATCATTGGAGAAGGTATATTCGCGGGTTGCCGCCAGGCTGGTCGATGAGGCGGTCGTCCTTCCTTGGTCGGAGCACATTTTGTACGCGTGTGTGCCTTCAGATGTAGAGAGCGGCGCCGTGGGAGTGCTTGAGCCGGTCGACTCTCTCAGCAATGGCCTGAAGGCAGCCGCGTGCCTCGTGACAGTTAATGAGGCCCACAGAGTGCCCCTACGGGTGGTTAACTGTAGCCAGCAGCCACTGAGCCTTCCCAAGAACAAAACATTGGCTTTCTTCACCTCTGCGATAGAGAAATGTGAGCCCACCGATACGGTACTCGCAACTGTAGAGCATGCTAGTCCTTCGGCTGCTCCAAAGGCGTTGTTCGATCTTTCTCACGTAAAATCCAGGGAGAGGGAGGCTCTTGCTGGTTTGCTGAACGACTACTCGGAGGTATTCGCCGCGTCCAACCTGGATTTGGGCTGCTGTGGCGTTATGAAGCACAGGATAGAAACCGGCGCTTCATCGCCCGTTTACCAGCGTGCGTACAGGATTCCTTACTCCCAACGTGAGGAGATGGAGCGGCAGGTGCAGAACCTGATTCATCGCGGCATTGTCGAACACTCAAAGTCACCCTGGGGAGCACCAGCACTATTGGTGGAAAAGCCAGATGGCTCGTATCGATTGGTAGTGGACTACCGCAAACTAAATGCCGTAACTCGCATCGATCCATACCCCATCCCCAATATACAGGAGACGCTTTCTCAGCTGGGCTCTGCCAGGTACTTCACGATAGTGGACATGGCGGCGGGATTCTGGCAGATAGCAATGGATCCGGCAGATGCCGAGAAAACGGCATTCAACACGCCCTCAGGGCACTATGAATGGAAAAGAATGCCGATGGGTCTGGCCAACAGCCCTGCTGTCTGGCAGAGAACCGCTGATGTTATCCTGGCAGGTCTTCTGAGGAGGCTGTTCTTCGTGTATATGGATGACATAATCATATACAGTGACAGTTTTGAGAACCATTTGCGCGATATTGAGCAGGTTTTGGTGCGACTAAGAGGAGCGGGTCTCAAGCTGAAGCCCTCTAAGTGCCAATTCCTCAAAAACGAGGTGAAATACCTCGGGCACGTTGTTTCAGCTGACGGCGTGCGACCGGACCCTGAGAAACTCAGGTGTGTCTCGGATTTTCCATCCCCGACTAGCGTCCGCCAGGTCCGGCAGTTTGTCGGCCTGATCGGTTACTACCGAAGGCACATAGAGGATTTCGCCAAGCTCGCTAAGCCGCTCACCGCCTTAGCAGCCAAAAATGTCGCCTTTCGCTGGGACGAAAACGGGGAGGATGCTTTTGGGGCCCTGAAAAGGAAGCTAATGAGTGCACCGCTGTTGCGCCACCCGGATTTTAATTTGCCCTTCGTTATGGCCACAGATGCGTCAAAGTTCGCAGTTGGTGCCGTGCTATCTCAGGTTATCGAGGGCCAAGAACATCCCGTTGCTTTTGCTAGCCGACAGCTGAGCCCCACAGAGCAAAAGTACGGAGCTACGGAAAGGGAGTGCCTCGCCGTTGTCTGGGCAGTAAAGCACTTCAGATGCTACCTTTACGGCCGCAAATTCAAGCTAGTCACAGACTGCCATCCTCTGAAATGGGTGATGAGTGTCAGGGACCCTTGCTCGCGACTCGCTAGATGCAATCTACACCTGCAGGAATACTGCTTTGAAGTGGAGCACAAGTCAGGAAGGACAAATATGAATGCTGATGCACTCAGCCGCACAGCTGCCGTGGCAGCTATAGATGAGTTTCTCCCCGTAGTCGACCCCGCCGAATTACGCACAGAGCAGTGCAAAGATCCTGACCTGAAGCGAATAATCGAAAGCTTAGAGGGCGCACCGTTTCACCCCGAACAGCTAAGTTATTTCATTGGCAAAGATGGCACCCTGTGTCGGCGCACGAGGCCAACCAGGAAAGGGAGACCAGAGAAAACCGCTTGGGAGAGAGTCGTCATACCTCGGTCGTGGACAGAAAGGGTTCTTCGCGCGTTTCACGATGCGCCATGCGCCGGTCAGTTTGGCGTAGCGAAGACACGCAGGCGTGTGGAGCGTTTGTACTTTTGGAGTGGCATGCGACAGGATGTTAGAGACTACTGTGCGAATTGTCATTTCTGTCTCGAAAGAAAAACACCCAAGGGACGAAGACCAGCTCCAATTCAGCCGTTCCCTGAGGTTTCGGCTCCCTTCGAGCGGACAGGTATAGACATAATGGGCCCATTGCCCACGACCACTTCCGGAAACAGGTACATTTTAGTATTTGTCGATCACCTTTCAAAATACGCGGAAGCGGTAGCACTCCCAGATCAGAAGGCAGACACGGTTGCAAGAGCATTTGTCGAACAGATCGTGCTCCGACATGGACCCCCGAGGCAACTCTTGACAGATCGGGGAACGAACTTCGTGTCGCAGCTAATGAGGAAAGTTTGCGAGCTGCTTAAGATCGCTAAGAAGCAGACAACACCGTACCATCCGGCTTGCAACGGCGCGGTGGAGCGACTGAACCAAACCGTGGCCGGGTTCCTGTCGCATGTTGTTTCGCGCGACCAGCGGGACTGGGACTTGTGGCTCCCGTATGCAATGTTTGCCTACAATTCCGCAGCACACGAGAGCACGGGCGAATCGCCATTCTTTCTTCTCTACGGCCGAGACCCGGACCAGCCTAGTGAAGTGCCAGAGGGCCCCCGTCGTGTCCCATACGCTTCACTGGACGACTATAAGGTTGAGCTAGAATCGCGCTTGCAAGTGGCGAGGGACATCGCAAAGGAGGCCTTAAAGAAAGCGGCGAAGCGCAGGAAGGAGGTGCACGATCGCAGTGCTAGAGACGCGCCGTTTGATGTGGTGGACAGCGTGTACATTGAAAACTGCCAAAGGCAGATTGGGCTAGCTCGTACGTTCCAGACGAAGTGGAGAGGACCGTGCGAGGTTGTCGAGAAGCTTTCTCCGGTAAACTTCAGAGTCCGAGACGTGAACAGGCGCTTGATAAGGATACACACAAATCGCCTCAAGTCGGCACCGGTTCAGTATTTACGAAATGAGGAAAGGGAAAGCGCGGATTTTGATGGGGACAGAAGTGAAGCGGAGCGCGCAGATAGTTCGCAAGAAACGCCCTCTCCTGCATTTGTTCGGCAGGCGCCAGAGGTGACGGCCGGAATGCCACCGGATTTACTTCATGCATTGCTAGAAGAAGAAGAAGCGCGCGAGGTTGCCGCGCAGATAACGCCAGGAGAGGCTCCTGCCACGAGCCCTCGTGAGTCTCAAAGCAGACAAAGGGTCACAGACTTACTTGGTATGACTCATGAAGGCCGATATCTGCTGCGAAATCGGAAAGCTAAGTCGGACTAATGGTCGTAAACAGAGCGGAGTTGTGAACTGGTTAGAATTGTGTAATGCCGCAGCTCATAACATTGCTATGTGCTTATGTGTTAAGATATCGGAGTTGGTAGTTAAACCTTTCTGTCATTAAGTAACACCTTCACAGGAGAGCATGCGGAGCGCATGCAGAACCTGCCCTACTTCATTTCGTTATCTATATTTTTGTCTGTGCCGGGATCGTGCTAGAAGTGGGAGCTCCTTTGTAACTGTGGTAAATTTATTTCGTCCAGTTTGGACTAGAAAGGAGAGGCTTGGGTGCTGAGTTTCATGTTTATCTGTAAAAGAAGATCAGTGCTGCCCCTGGAGACGCACAGTTATGACAGCTGAGGCATATGGTGTTGTGCAGTGGTGTTGAGTGCAGCGAAAAGTGTTTTGTCGGACGCACTGTGCGAGGCGATTCAGAAAGCGAAGGGGAGCTGCATGGACTCAAATGTTCGGAGAACATTCTTCTGGAGGGTGAGCGAGTGTGACGTTCCTTGTGTGTGCTACGAGGGTCCGCGTTCGACGGCGCGGCGTAGACGGAGCCCCCAGTGGCGGCGAAAGCACTCAAGGGAAAACAATTCAGCTGGAAGAGAGGAGATCGGCGACAGCCGGTCTCGTTTTGGAAGCAGCCAGCACACATGTTTCTACTGTATATGGCTGCAAGCAACTTGATTGGGATTGCTTTCGGGCCTGCCGCCATGGACCGCACGGAAAAGACGCTCAGGACGACATCGTTCGCCAAGGGGCCTTCAGCGCCGAAGCCCGACGGCGTGCAGCTTCTGCCAGCAACCGTTCGAGCTCAACTCCGGAGCCCCTCCATCGTCCCCATGAAGTCGTCGGCACGTAAGCTCGGACACCCCAGCCTCTGATGTATAATCATTGAATATATCTGTTTGTTTAAACTGAGCCATACGGTGTCTCTTTGCCTCTCCGTCCCGTGTGGACCTGCGCATTATGGGGGGTCGTCACACTTCCTTTCCTCAAAATCATTATAGAACGTTGTCAACGCCAACTGCAATGAACACAATGAACGGCGACGGCCTACAGCTTCTCTGGTGCGTTTCTTCCAAAAAATGATTGAATGAATGAATGACTGAATGAATGAATGAATGAATGAATGAATGAATGAATGAATGAATGAATGAATGAATGAATGAGCTGTTTATTTCGAAAGGGCGGCTCAAGGCCGTTTGTTGGGGAATATGGTTGTTAAGGAAGGGAAAAGTAGGGGTCGATTGATACATGAACGGACGGCATGGGTTGTCCGGCCACGCTGTACACTGCTGTGTAGAGGCCACTTATCTTAGCATGAAAATTGGTTGTTGGGGAAAGGAACGACAGGTTATTCGAGTTCATGGAATCCGTACACCTTTTCGCAGACACCATGTTCGGGTTTCACCCGCACAGATCTGCACAGGATATCCTGCTACAGCTCAATCGGCCCGTCTTCGTCTTCGTCGAATGCCCCCATAATGACAAGGTCGCACTCTCACTGGATTTGAAGGGAGCATTGGACAACGCTCCCCACGAGATCATTCTCATCCATCATTCTCAAACTGCGGCAGAAACGTCTTTCAATATATTCAGGAATTTTCGAGCGACAGGCAATCTTACATTCAAATCCCGGACAATTTACATGGTCGTTTTTATTTAGGAACCAGGGGTACACATGAGGGCGCGGTGCTCTTTCCCTATTCAATCTGGCTGTGATGCACCTAATGGCCCGCTCGGCGCTGTCCCCGGTGTGCAGCATGCTCTGCGAAGATGACATCGCTCTGTGGGCCACGCAGGGCTCCCTCGGAGAAATTGTTGCCAACCTGCGGGAGGCAGCGATCATAGGGGACCGTTATGCTGGCCGCTGCGGCCTCCAATGCCCCCCCCCCCAAAAAAAAAAAAATTCAGAATTTGTGCACATACGCCCCTCACCCAAGTGCACAGCCAAAATTACATCCTCTCTTGAGGCTGGTCTAATTCCTGAACATACCGAAGTCCGGATACTGGGGCTCTTAATACATAAACACAGACGGTCACAAACAACATTGGCCAACCTCCGTAAGGTGGGGGACCAGGTAGGCAGCATGGTGCGCCGGGTTTATAACAAGTGAGGGGGGTTACGATGCAAGGCGGTCTTGCAGCTGGCGCATTCATTTGAATCGAGTCGAATTCTATATTTGACTCCGTACCTCCACCTGCGGAAGGAAGACGAGGATGTGATAGACGTCAGCCCCGCAAAAATTAATAATCGTGCCCTGGACGTCCCCGCGAACATCCCCAACCAGCGTCTCCGGCGGCTGGACCGGCCCCTTAAGAGTCGGTCCAGTTATACCCTGTACGTACTATTTTGTTGCCAATAAAAGTATTTCCTCACCACCGTGAGATCCAAAAAATCGCCTCTCCCTGTTGAAAAAGATTTTCCCAGCTGTGTGTCTTCCTGACTCCTGCGCTTGAATGTAGGTAGCCGAAAACATAGATAACGTCACTCCGACAGATCAGCTGTCCGTTGCTAGATGATGCTATAGAGGAGCGGACACCGGTTCCCGAGCTGTACCCAGAAAATAGATCGCCTAAGCAATTCTGTAGAAACGCATCCAGCAATGAGCTTCCAAGCGGGCCGCTTTCCAACATCACATACAGGCTGTAGAGCCAAGGGAATAACTTAACAGAAGCAAAGTACGGTAAAAATATTGGTACGCGTGAAAGAACGGCACAAAAAAATTTGTGAGTGAAACATACGGAAGAATTGTTTCTCCTTTGTAGTATTACAGCGATATATATATTTAATTATATATATATATATATATATATATATATATATATATATATATATATATATATATATATATATATATATATATATATATATACATTAAGGAAGCCAACAGTCACCGAAACCAAGGTGCACAGGGAATTTTTTTTTCAATATCTTGTGCCAATCAATTAGTTTTTTTTAAAGTAAATTACTTATCAAGAAGCAGAAAAAAGAACCATGTCGCCGGTAGGATTCGAGCCCACGACCTCCGAATATTGCGTCCACTGCTCTTACCAACTGAGCTACGGCGGCGGCTGTCCAATCTGCTGCTTTCGTGGGTATTTATGTTTAGCGTGTAAGCGAACCTTGAGAGTGTTCACCAGCGCCACCCTCGTCCATAGCGGTGGACGTAGCACGTCCTGTAATACCGCAAGTGTGACGTAGAACTCATCTAATGGCGAAGGCGGAAACTGTGCGAGAACGCTCTTATGCTGCCTATGGCATCAAGACTGCCAGAACCGAGACCCCCTTTAAGCTATTAGCAGACAAGGCAAATGAAGTGAGGGGCTCGTTTGACAAACATATTAAGGAAGCCAACAGTCACAGAAACCAAGGTGCATAGGTGAATGTTTCTATTTTTTTTAATATGTTGTGCCAATCAATTAGTTTTTTTAAAGAAAATTACTTATAAAGCAGCAGAAAAAACAACCATGCCGCCGGTGGGATCCGAACCCACGACCTCCGAATATCGCGTCCGGTGCTCTTACCAACTGAGCTACGGCGACGGCGAGAGTGGCACTGGTTCGCTTACACGCTAAACATAAATACGTTTTCTTTCGCCTCCTGGCAGCCATAAAGGGGCTCTTTGTCTGTATCAGTTAGTTTTGCGATCTTTGTGCGTAAAAAAAGAGCAGTTTTCAATGTTGCTCTCGATTGCTGAGTTTCGTTGTGATGCGTTTTGCTGCAGAATACGTATTTTTTTTTTTGAAGGCTCGTGCATAAGGGCATTCAAATGCTATGGAATTTGTGCTTCGGCATCGGAATGAAAACCGGGCATGCCGGCCTAGCACAAGGCTGCGTAAGCTCTTTCATGCCAGAAATGGTGTTTCGTGTTCGTGCAGTTTAAAGATTAGTATACACAGCGCGAGAAGCTTAAAATATGGCTTAAGATCTCAGGCGTCCAGACACGAAGCTGCGTTATTTTCGACAGCGGAGTTTTAACCACACTCGGTGTGGTGAAGTAAGCTTTAATGCGAAAGCATGACTAGTACCATTGTGAGAAAAGCCGTGTCAGTGTGTTAGTGTGTGTACTCTCAGATGGTACAGAAAATCGAACTGATCTCAAGAAAAATATTCTGACGTCATCAAGCGGCCTTAATGTGTCACCAGTTTTCTGGACAAAATTCGCACCAAAAATTTGACGCGACCGTTTGTCATAGAGCGTCCTGGGCGGTGTCATACGACTTCTCTTTGCATATAGCTTACACGCGGTAGTCAAGTTCAATCAATCAATCAGTCAATCAATCAATCAATAAATCAATCAATGTTTTATTTCTCAGCAAATTGTACAGAATGACGTACTGGTCAATCTAAGCACGTAGTGCTAATTAGGATACCAGGCAGCCAGTGTTACATCTTATACGAGGATATAAAGACTTATAGATTCATTATAATTATAAAAAACAATCTTAGTCATAAAAATAGAAAAAATATTAATACAACTTACATGGAAATCTTACAATCATTTATACACAAAAGAAATCGAAAGACCGCGAAGTTTCCCACTGAGCGAAAAAATAACAAAAGTTTCACACGTTGCAAAACAAACTTAAACACCATTTTCTTACATTACTCAGCATTTTAGCTCCTGCTTTGAAAGCGCTCAATGTTTCAGTGAGTTCATTAAATATCTCAGGTATATAATAATTTCTGGCTTTCCGCAGTTCGTAGAGACTCGCGGTTTAACGTATTTCTCAGTTGTCCGTAATGATACAACTTTTTTTACCAGTACTTTACAAGTGTTTGAATAATAGTAGTTGGTCAACACAGTACACTTAAACAGCTCATGCACAGCAAGTATTCCGAGAACGCGGTGTTTCCCCTGTGTCTCTGCTTGTTTCCATTCTGTTCCATAGCTTATGCTGTTGCAGTCCTTTTAATTACGCAGTTAATAATTTGTTTCTTATGGTCAGATCATGTACAGTATAAGGTGATACCGTATGTGATAATTAATTCGGCTAATGCCATATGTACATTTTTTCGAATGTGGCGGGACTTTTATCTCAGAGGTTTTACATCATATCTGCGTCAGCCCTCACCTTTCCGCAAACGTAGTTGAGATGGTTACTCCAGGAAAGATGCCGGTCACTTAAGCCTAATACTTAACTACTGGCTCGAACTGTAATGGTTGGAAAAGGCATGTGTCATAATTAGAAGAATGCAAATATGTGTTCCTATTTAACGAACGCACCTGATGAGGATTTCTGAAGCACATTACTTTCGTTTTTTGGGGATGTATGAAATTAAATTTTGAGCGAACAATTATACAATCGCTGTCATATCATCTTGGAAGCCTGGAGGTCCCGTATTAAAATCCTAAATTTTCTGCGCAATTGCAGTGTCATGTGCATATTGAAATTTTTTTGATTTCAGCGTTAGCAGGCCGAGATCAGAGACATATATGTAAAAAAGTACAGGTCAGTGTGATTCCTTGGGGCACACCAAACTTCTTTATTTGAATTTCACTGGATCTCTTCTTTACTTTACAGGACTGTAGTTGGTCAGAAAAATAATTTAAAGAAAATTGATAAAAGCGTCCTTTGAGACCTAGCTTCGTTAACTTCTTCAGTAGTATATTGTGTTCTACTGTGTCAAATGCTTTTCTTAGGTCTAAAAATAGAGATAAGACTGCATTATTATTTTCTATTGGTGTGCTTATATAATCGGAGAATTCTTCTAGCAAAGAATGTGTGTTCTTATTTTTCGTGAACCCTTATTGCGCCAGGTTATTAGAGAATAATTTCGCAAAATGATTGTATTACATAGACTATATACTTTTCCATTATGTGTGCAATTGTAGGTAATACCGCTATTGGCCTGTAATTTGCGCAGTCACTTCTCTTACCAATTTTATAAACCGGCGTCAGAATAGAAATTTTCAATTCTTTAGGCATTATGCTTTTTGCGAATATCCGGTTTAATGTTTTTAGGAGGACATATTTGATAATATCGAAGTACGAGTGCAAATTTCGAGAGTGAACTTTATCAAATCCTGGTGGTTTAATCATTTCATGCTTCTTAATTCGGAGGCTAAATTTCGACAGGGATTCAAGCCGCTTATGTATGAGCCTTGTGCCCTCTTAGACTCTTTACCTCTTCCCTTAAAGAGCGGTTGATGTATCCACCGAGATGTAAGACAGTTACTGAGGGCTCGGCTACTGAGCTCGTGTACCCAAGTTCGAACCCGACCGCAAAGATCTCGGAAAAAAAAATCTTGGAAAAAAATTATGAACATTGATTAGAAGGTATTGTTATAGAAATATTCAAGGTAATGTTCCATTCTTTCAATGTGTAGCAGTATATTTCTTTTTGCGTGCTTCCATCACTCGCATCGAGTAGATAAGAATGCGTAGAAAACCATTTAGACGACACTAAAATGTTAATAGCAAACCCGCCGACGGGATATCTGCAGATATATTGATTGTTATAGGGAAATCTTACAATAGATAAAAAAATTGCGCTCATAGGCAGGATTCTGTTGAAAAATGGCGTTGTCCGGAATTGTTGGGTATGGATGGAGGCAAAACGCCAAAGGCTCCCGTGTGCTGTGCGATGTCAGTGCACGTTAGTGATCCTCGGGTGGTCGAAATTATCCAGGAGCCCTCCACTACGGTACATCTTTCTTCCTTTCCTCTTTCACTCTCTCCTTTATCCTTTCCTTACGGCGCTGCTCTCGTGTCCATCGAGATAAGTGGGACAGTTATCGCGCCATTTGCTATCCCAAAACGAATTTTCATTTTCATTTTGTAGCAATAGCTATATTACGGTAAGATTTCGAGCCTTCAGCATGGCGGAGCCACCGCCCTGTGTCTGCGCCGCCACGCTGTCACGTGGTTGGTCACGTGGTGCGGAGCAGCTGCCGGCGGCGAGGCACGTGGCTGATTACGTGGTTCGTCACGTGGTTGGTCATGTGACCAAGTTTCATTCGGCCAGCTGTAGCTATCGCGTCACTCCAGGTTTAACCTAAGCTAAACCACAGCCAATTTTTTTTCCATTTCATTTCCTCTAAAACAAACGTTTTTATCGAAATTGTGATGCAACCGGTTGTCGTACAGCGTTGCGGGTGCTGCCATACGCGCGGGTGCGTGTGAGTGATGTGCGTGGGGGTGTCAGTGCACCCAGGGACAGTAATGCTTTCGCATTCCCACATTTGAGCACCTTGAGTGTCTCTGCATAATTTTTTTCTGCTCGAATTACACTTTCTTTGAAAATTACGTCAGGTTTCGGAAAGTTATGGCCAGAGTTTCGGCGTCTGTTTCAAGCACGGTGTTCGCCAGAGTTTGCTCGAGGCAGGAAGCTAAATTATTATCATGCTTCAATGATGCACTGGAAGTAGTGATCTATATTAGTGCAAAAGAACTACTCCAAACCATCCCGTACCATTCCGTGCAAGAACGTTGTCTTCTCCCATGCTTCGAACAGACCCGAGCTTACCCGTGTTACTCGTGTAAGCTCGGAGGTTCGTCGCCCAAGCTACAGCCAATGGGAGAAAAAGCTCGGGCAAGTTAGGAGCAGCGTCCCGCCAGCAGTAGCCTTTGGGAGGCTGGTGGCACGTTGCCGGTTAAAATATTTATCGGTCGCGAGAGGTGTCTCGGGAAGAGGAACATGGGTCGCAAAATCCATGCCGGTGGCTCTAATAGAAACAACCACATGCCAGTGCAGCGGCGCTTAGCTTATCTCCTGCACCACTGTGCTCGTAGCGGCATCAGGGCTCGCAGCCATCTATGAATGCTAAGTAGAAAATGATCAATTCTCTGCTGGATAATTCTCTTATAGAGGAGAAAAAGAGGAAGTGGCAGAGAATGAACATGTATTCGGTTTTACCACGTTTAAACCATTTGCACTTCTTGAAGCGAAAAGCTTCACTAGGCACGTCAACACCGGGCTTCGCGTGAGCCACATTACAGATTTGCCACAGCTGCGCATGCGCGAAACCGAGTGACGTCACGCTGAGCCCAGGTGGTCGCTGCTGCCGCTGCCGTCATCGCCGCCGCGCGCTGACTCCGTCGTCTGACCTTTCGCCATGGAAGGAGGAGAAGACCCAGAAGTGTTAGCGTGGGAGTTGTAGATTTTAATAGCCTTGTATAACGATTGTGCAAGCTTTGTATACCTAAGACAACACGCTTTGGAAAAGCTAGAAAGGTATACCCAAATTGTAACCCTATGTACGAAACCTTAAGCTAAACCACGAGCATCGCCACGAAGCTTTTCGCTTCGAGATATCCAGGCTTAACACTTTAGCTCAGCCTCAGCCCAACTTTTTTACAGCCTGGATCTAGGTGTCCTAGGTTCTGCTGTCAGCGAAGAAAATGCTTCCCAGCGCTAGCTGCTGCAAGAGCCTAAGTAATTTTTCAGTGCTTTATTTATATGGTTGCCTGGTCATCTGCTTTGCTGCCCTGATCGAGGCAGATTATTCTTAAGATGAAGAGAACCCAAATTCTTCCTTAGAGGCAAATCTCGCTCTTTTCCTGCAAGGTGAAGTCAGTAAATCGCAAGCAGTCTTTCATGTTTACGGGGCAAAGCTGAAGGCTATTGCACTCCGTAATAACTTCTTCAGAAAAGGGAAGGCTGAAGTATCGAACCGGATATGCGAATAATTCGACTGATCCTGAAAGCTCCATTGCTCGATTAGTTAGAAAGCGTGAATTCCTCACTTCGTCGCTTGGAATAAGGCAGTGTTGATTTAATATTGCGCTGCCTGCAGCAGTATGAGTTAGCCCTATGCAACCTGTAGCATAGCCAAATGACGCGATACGTCAGCTCAGGCATACTTTTTGTACTCGCTAATTTCGCGAAATACTGGTTAGGTTTGGACAAACTTGGCTTCACATGATTGAAACCAAAACCATATATCAAGACGCTATCGCTATGTCGGTGGATGGAAAAAAACTTTTGTTTTATAGACAATGATACGCTGATAACTGATAAGCATTGCTTTGCGTCAATTCAGTCGCAACTAAAATGACAGCTTGCAAAATATTCTATTAAAACGCTCTTATTTTGTGGCCTTTTTAAGTCTTTTAAAACTCGAAAGCGTCAGAGGGAAAAAATTATTGCATGATGCTGTTTGTGCAAAAACAGGGCAAAGTTTTAGCGTTCTTCGGATTCTTAGTGAGCCCTACTTAATTCTTTTCTGCATAGAACATGTACAGGGTCAGTCAAAAGTTCTCAGGCTGCAGGATCTAGATTTGAGCAGTATAATCGGGCAGTTTACGACACCCGCGAAGCTCGAGATATCTATAGAGGATAAAAGAAGCATTGCGCGAACCTTTTAGAACCTTGATAGCTTCATCGGAATCTGAAGTGCCAGGATGTACCGAAGAAAAGCAGCCCTGTGGCCTGTGAACTCTCGACCAACTCTGTACATGGCTGAGCAGTTCATGGCTTCTGTAACATCCTTCGTTAACTGCACTTTTTTAATCTATGGCTTATCTTCTCCACGCGACACCATTTGGCGCAGAGTTAACGAGACAGCTCCAGCCCATTATGGGCAACGCAAGTTGTCGGTAGCCTAGTATGGCTTGCATGTGCGATGTGTCTCTCATGTTCTCTAAATGCAGGCGTGTGGACTGTTACCTCTCAAAGCTCTCAAGAATATTGAGAAATAACAATTTATAATTTTCTGTGACTTCTCGACAAACCTCAACGCCCAAAGAGAACTGAGGATGGGTAAAGAATGCAAGCAATGGTTAAGGGTTCTTTAGGTACGTACTAGTCAAGTGCTGCCCTCTTTCGTTGACGACATTCCAGCTATATGACCACAGCGCTGATCATGAACGCACTTAGAGTAATAACACAAACAGAAACAGGCTGCCTTGGCTGCAGTGGCTGATGACTGCTGTCCTTTATAAACGAGGAAGACACAGGCAATTATGCAGTGGCTAGCCAGCCAGACAGCGAGCGGGAAAAGTCAGCTGTGCGGGCAGCTTTGGATCGACTGTTTTCTTTGCGTAGCTGGACGCCTGAGCCAGCTTGACTGCCAGGCGGCGTGTTTGTTTGCAGATATGCTGCCAGATACAGCACCACGGGTCCATTATTGCTGTCTGGGTCCGAGCGACTAATGTCTGCCGCAGTCATGTCTCTCCTACGCGGTTTTTCGGGGCTCATAATGAAGTTAGGAATGTGTGCTTCTAATGCTAGTTTTTTGTTTCTCCGTGATTATATGCGACACTGAAGAAGGGCCTGTGATTATCTCTAGAGCACGTATTCCTTCGCAACCCTTCTGCCTATGGCGGCTCATTGGTCTAGTTATACTGGTCTACTTAGCGTTGAGAGTTTTTCTTCTGGAGGTGGAGCCTTCGGAAGCTATTCCTTTTCCGTCATGGCCATTCTCTTTTACTTGTTCTGCAGAAGTGCAGCATATTCTTCTTAAAACAAGCATTTTGCAGTGAGAGATTTCTTTGGTTGTTTTCACTTTTCTTCTTTTATATCGCGTTCACACTAAACGGCATCACGGTAGGCGTAACAATGCTTTTCATTAGAGTGTGTGGTATATAGAGGCCAGGCAGATGGCCCTTGATAATCACCAAGTGAACAAGGGAAGTGGAAAGCCTCAGGGTGCTGCCAACGTTTCGACAAAATGACTTGTCTTCGTCTGGGCCTAGGCGAAGACAAGTCGTCTTGCCGAAACGTTCGCTAGCACCATGAGGTTTTCTCTCCCTTAATCAGTGTGTGATTATTCTTTCCATCAGTCATTTTAAGGACTTTCGTGTCTCTATGCGTTGCGGGTGAAAGCATGGCTATTCTGAGTACTAAACTACCGCTGTTGAGCCATGCTGATAAGCAGTTAACACCCTAGTATAAAATGAATCTGGTGGTTTCGTATCCCCTATCCTTTCTTTCTGTCACTCTTCTCTTTCTTCTCTCTCTTACTCTCATCTCCCTGTCCTTTTACTCACACTAGCCACAGCTTAGCTGCTTCAGGTTGCGATGGCAGATTCCACAGTGAGCAACATCTTTTCGTTTTATCGATATTTTATTATTAAAGAGGCACTAATAATAACTCCGTATCATTACAGTCATATACATTTGCAGTCTCTTGGTTTATGCCTTTTGTTTAAATGCTGTATACGAAGCCGTGCTAAGTTACTTATCCATTCGGAATAAGTGCCAATAATATTAGTTGGCAGAGCAAGATGATCTTGTACTGTATGCCGGTTTGAACAAGGCTAATTTGTTTTGCCTTCCTTCGGGTGCTCAACAAAATCCCGCAGCTATAGCTAGCGCGAATTATTTAACCTTTCGTTGCCTTGGAATATTAGATAAGTAAACAATTTCCTGTCCTTAACCTTTGATGTATCTAGATGCCTTAGAGAGGACGCTCCCTACGAATAGCAAGAAATCAGGATAAAATGAAGCAAAGGTAACTGAAGAGATGTTCTCAAGTACGTGTTTTCGATCAGTTGCACCCAGCTCTGGGAGCATGGCTACGTGAAATGAGCAGAACGATCGTTCGCGTTGGCTCTGATTTCTGCCTTACATTCAGATAAATTTTCTACGAGATTTTCACCAACCCTATCGCACGAAAAGGCGACTTAAATAAGTATTCTTTGTCCACTGAATATAATGCAGCTCTGTGGTTTTTCCAATGTCAATGGATGCAATTTAGAGTGCGCTGTATTTGATTATGTTATTAATGTGATCACGAGAGATGACGCATTCGAAGGAAGCCGGAAAAGGCGTTAGAATATACCATTTATTCTCTCCGAAGGAGCGCTAAAGATCTTCGAGTTTTCTGAAATATACAAAGGCAAAAATATACAAACTGTATGCTGCAGAAGGAGGCAAAATTTACTGATTACTGGAGATGTTTCCCTGAAAGTTTATCAGGCTGGCAACACAATATGAGAGTGAAGAAAGGTGAAGCGAAACACAGGCATCTCCCCCCTCCCTTCACACACGCACACGCACTAACCTCGAACCTCGTTCGTACCTCCTTGCATGGATAAGGGAGTTCTTGAACGATATGCATTGCCTTTGCCTTGATGGCTATCACAATTCCAGCACATACGCTCAGTCTAGGATCGTGTCTCAAGGTCCGATGCTCTCGCTGTTACTGTCTAATATACCCAGGCGATATATTCCTACCCGCCAGGCTTGCTAAGGTCTACGTGTAGGCGAACGGCATTGCATTCTTCGCTTCTTTAAGGATGTCCACACTTTCTATCAGACGTTGCAAGCGTACCTCAACGCTGTGGATGTCTCTTTGGGAAGTCTAAGGTTAGTTTTATATGTAAAAAACGTGCTTTCCTTGTTTTCCCGCCAGTATATCCCTTACTATACCGCTCCACCCCAATCCATCACAGGTTTATTATGTAAAGTACTTAGGCATTATCTGCGACCACAGTTAGACTGGCGGCTTCAAAGTAAAACAAATGTGCTTAAGGGTGAGCGCGCCGTTGGCAGCTTGGTGCGAACCAGCCAAAAAAATTCGGCATACATCGTGACACTTCGCTCTTTCTTCGTAAATCTTATGTTAGGCCGCTAATGGAATTTGGTTGCGTTTTTTTTTCTGGGCGTCCAAAGTACAGGCTTCAATCTTTGATTCTTCTGGAAATTTAGACGTGCTCTGCGCTTATGCTTTGGACTGCCAAAAATAGTGGAAAATGCTGTGCTGCTCATGGAAGCGCGGATAACTGATTTAAACTCACGGTTTCAGCTTCTAACTGTGCAAGCTTTTCTAAGAGCATTAGAGCCTATTCCATGATTAGCCAGCCCCACATTTACGAGAAATGCGGCTCTGTTTTCCGGTATTTTTTTTTTCCTAGGTAGAAAATACCAAAGAGTGTTTTAACAAACTCACTGCTGTCGAAAATCTCCGCCATAATCGGTTCTTTAGTACAGGTTCACAACTGGCGGATTGATGCTGCACTTAACTTTAACTACACCCTTCCAAGAAATGCAAAGCATTTGCCTGCAAATGTATTAAATGGGCTAATAGAAGAGTTTTGGATATTTTTCGAACTAATACTGCAGTTTACAGAGTTGCTTCCGAGAAAAACGAAAAGGCAGCAAGCGGCATTTATTCCACGCATCTTCATTGGAGTTATTTTTTTCGGGCCTCTGGTTTTACGCCTATACGTGTTGTCGAATGGGCAGCGATTCAGTTGGCCTTACAAAAGATGCCTGGCAATGTAAATCAGCTCATAGTACTTTCTGTCTTGACTGCACTCGACGGCTCTAGGGAGGCCCTTCTGAGCCGTTCTGTAAGATTTTTCATTCCGCAAATTATTAAAGTGCGTTTTCATTGGGTACCCGGTAATTGCGGCATTATTGCTAATGTGATGACTGATTGTTTAGCAAAGTGTAACTTGTGGTGCCAAGAATTCCTAAAAGTGTGTATTTGACAACAGCCCAATTTCAACGGTTTCTGCAACTACACTCATTTAGTCACAAGTCTGTCCTTGCCAACAGTGCATTTGCAGCATTTTGCATTGCCTTGGAGTGTCCGCTTATGACGTTTGAGGCAATACGAGGGCCTATGACCCTCTTGCGGTGCAGAATATTATAACTGAATCGTTATTTGTGCCGATCGTGTTTCTTTCGGTCGAGCCTTCGTGAATAATTTGCCGAAATTGATCTCTTTCTCCTCTCCTGCTGGGGGTTTGCTTCTTTGCGTAGAATTAATCTGGAGATTCCCCTCGCCAGATTTGGGCTTCCACTTTCTATTCTGGCCGTTCTCTCATTTATGGCTAGCGCCAGGGGATATGACAGAAAACCAGTGTGCGATTACCTTCATATTTACATGACTGCGGCAGGCAGATTTCTTTGTTAGTTGTATCAGAATTGTTTCCACAACAACAAAATTTCACCTGGGTCAATCTTTATTGTTCCTACGGTTTGAATGTGCAAGACACCCTGGCCAATCTCCCCACTTGGGGAATGTGCTATTCTTCCAGAGGCAAACAACAACGACTAGTGCCCTAGGAAACATGCACTAGATTTTCAAAGGGTAGATATCGGACACGGGTTGTTTTATACCGCATGACCCCGAAGGTTCCCTAAGGAAGGTTGTAACGATCTCCGGCATGCGAAAAAAATTACTAATCTACACACCAAGTGTTCAAGGCCGTCGAGAACACCACATGTCGAGCAAACTGGATAGCTGGAGATACCGATTTCGTGGAGGAAGGACTTATTATACGAGTCATCCAGGTTGTGGGTACAGCGCAGGAAATTGCAGTAGCGCCTATTCAGGTTGCGTGAAGTAAGGAAGTCAAGTGGAGTCAGTGTGATGCAGGGGACTCTAATGCTGGTTTGTATCATACCAGAGAGGCCGTTGCGACCGAGAGGCCACCTCGGCTCACTCCATAAGTTCGAGGGAAAGGAATGGGTATCACCAGAGAAATATAACAATTGTGTTATATGCTGCCTTCAGTATTGAATAATGTCGTGGCATTCATGGAATGATTTTTTTTTATCCTGCGACATGTAGCCGAATGTTGCAATTTATTCATTTGTTATCAGGGCAAAGTTGTAGGCCAGTTGGAGCGGCATTATTACTAAGAAACTGCAACAGACGCAGAACAGAGAGAGAAGACAACACAGGGCGGTACTTAAAATTGAAATTTTATTGAAAATTATTGAAAACTGAAATTTTATAGTAACGTTTTATGCGCTTTAGCTTGAGCATGAATATCCGATGTGTTATATTTGCTGCTGTCATAATGAATGCGTTAGCGGGTCAGTGAAGTGCTCATGGACAGCTTTTTTTTCCGCAGCCTTTTCATGTATTGGTTTTTACATCAAAATAATCATTTTGTATTATATCTATCTACAAGCACACTAAACATATAGCGAAGTATTAGCTATTGTTGAGGATCAGTAGTCCGCGCTGAGAAAAAGATAAGAAGCGCAGTACACAAAATGGTTTCCGGAATTTACTTTTCGCATGCTAGGGGAATGCAAAACTGTTGAAAGAATAACGATTGTTTACTTTTAAACTCATCCTTAGCGACCGGATATGAGATCTAAAATCTATTCTTCAACTATTTCGATCTGCAGTGCCACCGACTACCCACAGAATCCAATGATTCAAGCTTCCCCTGGCCTAGTTTCCAGCTTCACTGGTCACAGTGTGTAAAAAGAGCTACCGTGGGCTAAGGCCCTCTTTGGCCGGAGCAACCGCTGCGGTATTGGAACTCAACATCATCATCATAATCATGTGATGCTTCTTTCAAACTTCCTACTTCCCACTAACATTCAGCTTGTTCATGAACGGCAGCAGGAGGGCCTTAATCGAAGTTTCACGTCGAACGCCCGTTTCGTCCAACTTGCCTCTCGTGCATAATCAACTGCGGCTTTACTGAAAGCCTTTGTCACTGAATTGAAATATGGCAGTGACATTTCAATTACCACTATTAGTCGATGCTAACGCGCTCCTAATTATAACGTGCACCCGTTTTCATGTTCACGATCATCGGAAAAGCTGTTTGTGCAGAAGGATGAAGCGAAGTTTATATCTTCTTCCCTGTCATTTCTCGTCACTCTGTTGATGGTTCTTCTTCGCTGTCAACGCGTCGTGCTTACGTCAATGTAACACACGCCAAAAACCAGTTGCAATGCCAGCAGTAGGATGCATACGAACAGCAAGGTAAATAACATGTCTTCTGCACTCACTTGCGGCCCGGCTAATCAGCGTCGTATGCGGAAAGGCGAGCTTAGAATGGTGCTGTACTTGTGGGTTCCGGCGCGAGGTAGGCTCCAGAGGTTACCCCAAGCAAAGGCACTTACCAGGAGCTATCTTTCGCGCTACGTACTACTCGCTTGGGAAAGCAAATGCGAGCGAGGGCTAGCCGGGTAAATGACCTGCAGGGGCAATTTCTTTTAGCGGAACCCATTGCCACGAGAATGTGCGATTTTTTGGACGCATGCAGTTGTATTCATTCTGACAGGAGGGTGCACCAGAGCGGGTCGTTTACTACGGATAAAACCGGACCCCATCATTTCAGATTGTGATTTTTGTACGGTTAACCAATACGCCAAGATATGCGCGGGCTATGCGTGGGCTTATAACTTCGCCAAAATTCCAGTCATTCCATCGCGGATGAACTTAGACTCCATATTGTCACGGCGTTGACGCTGGGGCTGTTTGGGGCTCTGGGGTTATTTTGGTTTCGCAACCCACTGTGACGCGCATGTTATTTCTAGGTTAAATTTTTTAAAAGTGCGTGCGTGTTAGAACCGGATAAATATGGTAAGTACAGCAGCATTGTGGAACTGATGTGAAAAAATGCGTGAACTTTATAAATGTGCATACTTATTTTATGGCATTGAGCTGTAGGCAGCTTTTGCGCACGAAGGCAGATGCATCGTGAGGCTACGTTACTCACAGTCTTTATATGAAATTTGTGGAACTATGAAATTATCCCGCCGTTGGCAGTCCAGAGTAAAAACTCGAGAGTTATGCACCCTAAAGAAATCACAGCCAAAGCACGAAGACAATTAACTTCAGGAAATTTACTAAATATTTGGACAACTCTAAAACTTCTTCAAAAGGACGTAAATGTGCGCCCGTAAACACTAGCCAATCTTGGGTTCAGCATTCATTCCCTGTCTATACAGTCGCACTCCTAGCAGTCGCAATGCGGTTCTTCTTTATTTTGTCGATGCGCATCATGCTTGCTGGATTGAAGAAGATTATTGTTTATAGGTGTTTAACGTCCTAAAGCGACTCAGGCTATGAGGAATGCCGTAGTGAAGGGCTGCGGAAATTTCGGCCACTTATGGTTCTTTATTGTGAACTGCCATCGCACAGTACATGGCCCTCTAGAATTTCGCCTTCATCGAAATTCGAATGCCGCGGCTGGGGTTGAATCCAAGTCTTTTGGGGTCAGCAGCCGAGTGCCAAAACCACTGAACCACCGCGGCAGTGATTGAAAACAGAAGCTTGCATGGACTTCCTTTGTTATTAGATACGGAAACACACTCCTGTCATCGGGCCCTGTATATGCTGTTCTGCGCTTCAGGCAGCTTTTGTGTAGTGTATCGTTAGGTGTCATCGCACACAGCGATCTGAGGCCATCATGCGTCTTTGTTACTCTTCTCTCATTTCTTCGAAATGTAGAGAAAGAAAAAAAGGCTGAGAGGCGTAGAAATTGACAGGAAAATAATACGTCTCTAGAACCTGCAAATACCTCTCTCCTCGATACCAAAGTGGTCGCGCGTGCACGCTATATTTCTGATATCGTTGCTTGCACGAACTATTTTTGTTAAATGTGGGCTTGTTCGCAGTTGTTTTAGAAATGTAGTTAAGGCATAGGAGCTGGAGATAGGCATGTTGAGTAACCAGGGGGAGAAGAGCATGAACAAAAACGATGCTATGCACTTGTAGATCTGCTGCAAGAAACATTTTCTCTTTTATAGCTCTTGCTTGCGCCAGCATTGAAGTTGTAAATGCATTAAAAATATTTTTTTCGCGACTGTCATATACCTTGTAGCTCAAGGCAGCAGCAGTTCAGAATTGTCAGAGTTAATTAAGAGCAAAGTGTTTCGGTAGTTTCATACAGACTGTGCAATATTTACCTCGTTTCTTTTGCTGACACATGCCGCGTTCTGGAGAATGATCAGGTGATTCATTTTGCGCGCGCTACAGACACGAAGCTTGCTTTTTAAGTATTTTTAACGCTCTAAATTGCACTCAAGGACTGCGAAATTTTTACAGTTGTAAATTTTTCTTTCCTGTAGATCTATTTTCTAACAACCTATCAGCCACCTGTTCAAGCAATATACCTTTCTAATCTACGTACTTTTGTCATGGTCCGAAGGATTGTTTTCTTCGAAGGAGATACTTTAATTGCGAAGTGAATAAACTTTGGCTACAGATTTAATTAAGAAGGGCAAAAAGAGATCGTATATATTGTGACGCCCATTTTTACGCCATGCCTTCGCCTCCCAAGAGCGATCTACAGCTCGCTACGATGCCCACCGCCATCACGTAACTTACAGCCCTGTTTACTTCGGCTTGTTGTGGCGGCCTAGTGGAAAACAGGGATTGTTCCAGAAGCTGCTATGGCACTACGATGAAATCTATGTTAATATTGAGCTAATTAGCGAGGTCAATTACCGCATAACGCATCTCTCTGCAAGCGGCCGTCATTTTGCACGAACTGAAGTGACTCATGTTGCCCGGCATAAGCCCTATCATTCGCGCTACGCCTTTTTTGGGACCCGCCCTGCAGGCTTCTGTTGCGCAGGTACAAACCTGACGGCCATGAAGCGGCGATGCATCTACTGCATGGTCGGAGTCGCCGACTGCGCATAAGGTAAAGAGAATGAGGTAGATGCGTCTCGTGCTCTGGAAATGTACCCAGCTGGCTTCAGTCGCCCGTCCTGGTCTAAATAAACCACTGCTCGTAGCAATTTATTCAAGCGGCGACGGAAGTTAATCAAGTTATCTACGCGACATAAGCAAACATGACCTTTGGGGAAAAGTAGAAGGGCTGATGGAGTTAGGCGCAGTAGGCATGATTCTTGCCGTCTATCCTCTAGGTCTGTGTTGAACCGAACTCTCCCTCGGAACAGAGACTCAAATTTAAGTAGCAGCATGGCACATCGACAAAAAGCAATGTTGCCGGATAAACGCTGTTTTATCGGCAGTCTGTGCGGGCAAAAATATAAGCTTAACTGCCATGCGACTTTCCATTATACATGGAATACTTACGCGAGAGGCCCCTACACACAAAACAGGACAAGGGAAGAACGAACGTAATTTTTCCCTCATGGAAAAGTTTGGCGTCTTGTCTTGCGCGTTTTTGCTATTCGCGCAGTGTTCCTTTGTCTGAAACATTACACAGAATAGCCCGATAACATCCTTTTCAGTCTCACAAAAATGAATATTGCCAAAGAAACGAGGACGCCAACTTCAGAGGATAAAACTGTCAGCAAGCGCAATGCCCAGGCCCACCGAGGTTGTTAACTAACATGAGTTCTACTCCCAAAGCATATTAATACAACGCAGACTATCGCGTGCGGAGAGGCTCGAGTTCTGGAGCGTCGCGCATAAGCTCTGCCATGTTCCACGTTTAATATATGGTAAACACGACCTGAAAAGACACATGTATATAGTAAATCGTCTGAGGTCACGCGAACGACTAGGAGCTGCATTTCCTGGCAAAATCGGTGGTGCATTGTCACGATGTTCTTTGTTTGATATTTTAAAGGCTCGAGGTGAATTAAGGCTCCGGAGAAAATTGGCGCGAAGTAGAGTGGCGAAGGCATTGTTGCCTTTTAGTTGGACTTCACTGAGGACGCCTTGTCCCGAAAGTTCTTGTGTAGCCCTCACTTACAGAAGCCACATTACTCCACTCGTCTTTGAGTAGCTAGAAGAAGTTTTGTTTTATTTATGATGCTGTCTGACAGAGATCGATGTTGACGGCATTCCTCAGCCTTCTTTTCGCCAATGCATTTTGACGCTGTCAAAGTGACGAGTCTGCCTCTTCACAACGCTTGTCACCAGCCGTGCGAGGTAAGGACTATTGACGTTGATTTAATTCTTGCCTTCGGTTTAAGGTGCCTTGGAAGGACAATTAATACCACTAAATAATGGTTCACTCAAGAAAAGGCGTCATATAGCTGTGCGATGTTAAAGTAGGTGCGCGGCCCAGGGTGAAAGAAATCGACGATTCTGGTGATCGCTTCGAATGTTCATTTACTTCCCCTCGTCACCTTCCGGACGCCTTGACGACACGCCTATCTGCTATATATAAACAAATAAAGAACCAAAACGGTTTGTTGTAGTGAACTTTTGCGGCACCTCTATAAGGGAAGCAGCAGAAGGTTCACGAAAAGTGCTAAATTCGCCTTGGACTATGAACGCTCGAGATGCACAATGAGTGACACTAGGTGATCAAGAAGGAAACCCGGCACGCTCAATATTTCTGGGACAAGCTTTCGTCCCAATGTTGCCACAGAATGGCGGCGTTATTGATAGGCGATTACCGTCGTTTCATGCAAGTTGCAAGAAACGAGGCTGATAATAAATGTTCGGCACTTATGCGAGCTCACGGAACGCATCGGCATTGACGCGCCTAAGTGTGTCCTTACAGCAGACGCAGCACATTACCATAGAGGACAGCTTGAACAAGCTGGTAAGTGGCGTGCAATAACAATCGTTCGACCATGAGGCCGTCCTTTACTGAATGGTGCCGACGCTGGCCGAGTGGCTTATGGCGACACGTCAGGAATCGCTGCGATGACAAATGGCTGCCGCTCATACTCGACAGCCGAGCAAAGGCAAGCCTTCTTTCGTTGATTATCTCCCTTTAACGCGTCTCCTGTAGTTTACGCTACCAACACCCCTCCTCTTGTCAACAAAGTCTATAAGTTTCCATTACTGAGTGCTCTGGAGGCAGACATCCGGCGTCACAAGCGTTACGCATCGTCTGTGTAAGAAATCGAGGCTGAAGTGAACCCAGGAAGTGAAAAATTTCGAAGGTCTCGTGAGCAAATTGTGATAGTACCATGCGTTCTCTCATGCCAGCGGGCGTGCATTTTAACATTCGGCCAAATTTTAAACCTTTTTTGTCTTCATTAACACAGAAGGTTCTGAAATCCAAGAAAAATCTCTGAGTGGCGCCTTCGTTCTCCATATTCTATTTGTGCATACTGTTCTTGAAGCATACGCAACAGCAGTATGCCTCCCCCGCCTGGTGATGTGCTGTGCTGCGGAAATGGCAGCAACCCACCCATGAAAAATTACATTGCTCAGCTATGATCAGGGGAAGGCAGGCGCAAAGGAAATTTCGAACCAGTGAGGTGGCCACTGTGTGCCTCCTCAACCAAGCAGGACCCGCTACGAAGGCCCCGTATACATACACCTGCACGCCTTTCTTGGAGACGATGCTCTCTATAGGTTGTCAGGTAATAGAGCACTTGAACCGCTTGCTTCCGCCGCCAGAGCCATCACCTTTCTATTTCTGCAAAAGCGGCCTTCCGAGCAGCCGCACAGAGTGCGAAATGCGGCCATGCACGAGTATAGGCCTCCGGCTTCCAGATGCATGCTGGCCAGTTTTACATATATATGCACCAAGCATATACATGTAAAAGCATATATATGTATATGTATGCACCAAGTATATTTATTTATTTATTTACCATACTGCCAGTCCCATCAGGGACCATAGCAGGTGGCGAAGGTATATATATATATTTATATATATATGTGTGTGCGTGTGTGTGTGTGTGTGTGTGTGTGTGTGTGTGTGTGTGTGTGTGTGTGTGTGTGTGTGTGTGTGTGTGTGTGTGTGTGTGTGTGTGTGTGTGTGTGTGTGTGTGTGTGTGTGTGTGTGTGTGTGTGTGTGTGTGTGTGTGTGTGTGTGTGTGTGTGTGTGTGTGTGTGTGTGCCAGCAGACATGCAATAAAGAGAAGGGGGTAGAATTGTTTGTACAGTTTGCGGTGCTGGATAACGTTATTGAGTTGTGCATAATCGGCTCGTTTTTTTCATTTGTTTGTTCGTTTCTTGACAACACTTCGAAGATATTCTATTTCTACTCAAGATACCAGCGTTATGTGGTCAGCGGTTCCATCCTATGTGCGGTTAGGAGTGTTATGTTAGTGATTTTCGCCACTGTATGATTTTCTATACTCTCAGAAAAAGACAGGCGGTTGCTGCGGAGATTTGCTTTGAGGGCCGCCATAAGCAATAACCATAAAAGTCGCGGCGGCTGCGAACGCTTCCAACGTTTCTGATGTGGGGCGCATCGAAACGACAGTGTCCAAACCGCACAATGTCTTCGTGCGCAGCATGTATTTTCTTCGTGTATAGTGAAACGGTGAGCGCCGAGATCATATACAAAAGTTACCGCCTGTTGCTGCGCTCATTCTGCGCCACCAGCCACTGCAGGCATGGCGAATCGACAACACACCAGAGCTTACTTTTTTCACTATTCCGGGTGCTCACAACGAGAAACTTTGGAGCAGCTTTCAAAACTTCGCAGCTATGGCTGGCCACATGTGTTCACGAATAAACAACCGTGTAGTGCAGTAGAACTCTCGTATGGACCAGTTGGTACATGAGATTTACAAAAGAAGATGGCGGGGCAGAGGAAGAAGTGTGCCTTTTTTGTCTTTCTCAGTCTCGATGTTTTTTTCTGTATTGCAGGCGTGCGAAGGCACGCTGTTCCACTACGAGACGCTTTAAATATTGTTGCACCGTCCGATATGCGGGCAAGGAACGAAAAGTACGAAAAACGATGCTGAACTATCAGTGATAGATATCAATAGGAATAGAACCTCAATAGCCTCAATGACTTCATAGAGTATACGGAAGTCAAATATCTGTTAAATATCATATATTGAAAGCTCCTGCTTAAGCGATATGGCAAATCCTCAAAGCAGAAAAAGAGATAATGCGTTTACTCAACAAGTTTATTATCTGTATTGAATAAAACACTGACGCGAAAGTATACAATACATTACTGCGCAGCGCAGGTATAATTTCTTTTTTGCAACAAACAGCACAATACTCCAAAAACGAAAAAAAGGGCACAAATCATCACCATCATCATCATCAGCCTGACTATACTCACTGCAGGGCAAAGGCCTCTCCCACGTCTCTCCAATTAAAGCCGACGAGAATTCGGCACCTGGTGGCAGTGGGTCTCTCACCGGACAATCCGGATTCCTATATTGCCTGGACACAGGGTTCATATCATCGTTCGCTTCTTGATTTCATCAGATCAGCCAACATTTTTCATTTATTTAAGCATCTTACTCATCTGTCATTTTATAGTTTTTATGCCCTGATGCAATAAACATCGCTTTAAAAAAATGTCTCTCCAAATAACCCGGTTTCACCTGACTTCATTCTCCATCAAAAACAGTTCTTATACAGATGACCGGCTGTATTTACATATATACGAAAGTGAAAAGCAAAGGTTTACAAACATGCACTAAAAACTAGCAATGCACATGCAATCAAATTGTGTCAAGAAATTCCACTTCATCGTCTCTGAAAAATAAGGTGGGTTTGCTGGTGCAAGCGTTCCGCTTTTGGTGATATACACTTCAAGATAGTTGAAGCATATCGTGTCAATGGTAGCAGAACGCAATCTTATGAAGAAAAGTTTAGTTAGGTTGTGGGGTTAAACATTCCAAAGCGACTGAAGCTATGAGCGACGCCGTAGTGGAGGGCGCAGGTAATTTCGACCACTTGAGGTTTCTTACCATGCACTGACATCGAACAAGAAAAACGCCCGCAGGCAACCAGTCAAAAGAAAAGGGTGGCTGTGCTTCCTTATGTTCACATATAGCACACATCCTGAATAAACTGCGAAAAAAGCCTACGTGGAAGTTCTTTTCACTGCTCCGCAGAAGATTGCAAGACTCTACAAGTTCACGAAGCACTAGTTTTTCTCAAAACCCAATGAGGTATAAAACCCCAAACAGCATGCGTTGAGTGCGAAGATTGAGTTGTTTATTGTGTCTCACTGTCTAGTGGAACGAAGTATCTGGAACAGACTGGGCGCTGTCTCAACGACCGGCTGCGCGAGCCCAACCACAATGTAAAAAATTATTCTGGGACCATTCACTGCTGAAAATGCCTCAGCTGTCTTCCATTTCTAAACCAATGCCGCTTCATTGGACGACGTCGAAGTCAACTAACTGAAGAGATGACTGAAAGACACGAAATACCATTCCTTGTATGGTAACTGCGTAAGTTCAGCGTCAATTTCATTATCTAGAAAAGAGCATGTCTTTCTTATTGTCACTTTGTAATCTTTCACATGCATTCTATCCGCTGCGGTCATGCCAGTGCTTGAATGTTTGTAGAAAGCGCACGTGATATTCACTTCATAAATATGCTTGAAGTACCCCTCTCCCTTCTCTGTCTCTCTGTGTGTCCGCCTTCTTGCAGCGCTTCTGTAAATACCATACATTCGGTCATTTTTCGTAGAAATCAGCCTATGAGGTTCCATTCTAGAATGCCTCACTCACACCTGTTTTTCTTTAAATTTTCTCAAGATACCGTCCGCGGTTGTGTCTGTACCTTACCATTTCAACTGCATAGCTGCCAAGACTTGAGCAAGCCGCGCTACAGTGAACGAAAGGCGAACGAAACAATCACATGAAATGAAATCCCGGAAAGCACGCCTTTAGATGTTCTAAACTCTGGAAGCGAAAGTGGTTCGTTTGTTAAAAGAGGTGTCTGGAGTCGGCGCGGCACCATCCATGGTCTAATTTCGCTTCCCCCACTAGACAACGAAGCAGTGAGAGCACTTTGCGTCGGTCCTTAAACGCCGTTTTGTACAGCATGGAGCTAGAAGAGAAATAAATAAATGGAGGGGAGGATATATGGGAGAAAACATGAGAGGAAACTATAGTTGCTTTCTTCTTCGCCAGCCAAGTCCTATTTGGAAAACGCACCGAGGTGAGCTGCAGCCTCTCGGTTTCGAACAACACGAGGATGGTGGGGAGAAAAAAAGAAAGGCGACGAGGAATTTTGCAAGTGCTCGACGGTGAGCAACACCGGGAAAAAAATAAGCAATCCGGGAGCTTTCCTAAATTGCTTTGTTACGGCAAGTGGAAGCTCTACTCACGCGGCGCCGTAAGGGGTTTTTGTTCACCATCACTTCTCAGGAGAAAAAAAAGGAACCCTTATACGAATGCTGTGCGATGAAACTACTGCAGCCTGACTCTAAAGAGTGGGGCCTTTAATTATTCGGTTCGGTGCAGCGAGTGTTTGGTTAACGCACCCTGTTCCCTAAACGCGGTTAAGGCGGTTAAGGGTTGTTATTCTTTAAAAAATTATAAGCTTGTACACTAATTTTGATACACTTCTTAGAAGACACGAACAGCGTTCAAAATGGAACTTGAGCTTGAATTTGCGAGCCTTTCTCCATTAACAATGCTGAAGAGCAAACGCCGCGTATATCCCCTGGCCGCCTAAACAATGTACAGTTATTAAGTTAATATAGGGACAAAAGTAGGAAGCTACAAGCAGAGGATCAATTACTGAACGCTAAAGTCATTCTGCAATGGACTGAACCGAGTAGTTTACAGGCGTTCTCTGTCCTCTGAACAAACCTGAGAAATCTTGCGGAATAGAGATGAACATTCTATCATTTCTATCATTCATTCATCGCAGACACGTAAGCAAAATTATTGTCGAATAAAATATCAGGCATTCTTTTTGAGACTACATGACACACATATACCTTTCTTCGTGTTTCTGTCTGTGTCTTTAAATAATAGATTTACCGCTGACTCGAGCCATACCAGGCAAAGCTCCTGTAGCACATTCTGTCGCGATGTTTTAAAAGCGCACAGAAAATTGAAGGACATTTTTGTTCATCTCTTTTTTCGTTTGCTTTCGAACACTAGGCAGACGATGAGACCCAATGGCTGACGTTCCGTGTACCTAGAAAGGCGAATGTATAAGCGAAAAAAAAACATTAAAGCACAGGCCCGCTTCAAGCTCATTGCTGGCCATCACAGAGGGACTGCGGCAAAGGTTGCTTCCGGGGCCCAGAAAGCAGCGCGAAGCACGCAGCTGACAAATGCTTCGGTGTAGTTTTAAAAATTGGAAATCTTCTAGGCTGCACTTCCTACGTTTCGTAGAGCGTGATACCGTGCCCCGATGTTTACTTTTAGAGCGCAACTCTTAACCACCAGATCGTGGGTTGAGAGCCATTACTTGCCGTCGTCGTCGGCGTGACTGGGCGCCCAACATAAACATAAACACGTCTGTGTCACATGGACGAATAAGGCGACCTGGGTATTGTTCGATCTCAGGTAGCCGCATCCCACCGCTGCCACCAGTTATTGGTATTCAGGTAGCGTGACTGGGCCGGAGAAGAGACGAGGACGTTCGGAGGAAGAAAACTTGGAAAAATTTATACAATGACTATTTACATAATGTACGAGAACGGGCAACTGAGAGTGCTTCACAGTAAAGGGAGCTTCTTAGCAGTCAGGAGTCTGGTATCTCTCAAGAAGGGGGGTCTCCTCTGGTACCAAACCAGCAGCTCCTTAAATACTCTTCGTATTCCCCAGATCCCTAGCTGGGGAATACACTTCGAAGAATGATGTCCAATCACACGATGGCACTGATGGTACCACCCACGGCAGGGCGGTCCTGATGTTTCCTCGCAGCTCGGTCGAGGGAAAGGGAACAGGACCCGGTCACGTTGTCGTCCACGCGGCCTCCAGGTGTGCGCGCACGTGTGTGCGGGCCGCGCCCATGTTGACCCGGAAGGCGCCTGCATGACACAGGAATGCAGGCTGTCTCCCAGCAGGGGTTGTAAGATCTTGTACTGATGACCGGAACGCGGAAACTCTGTCGAAGGTGCGGCACTGGGGAAATTGTTCAACCCCAGCGTGACCGAAGGGGACCACACTGATACCGCACTTCGTCGTCTGAGGACCGGAACGAATACGCTTATGGTCGTCGCTGCTTCCGGCATTCCTGTTCGAACACGTAGGGACGCAATTGTCGTCGCTGCTTCCGGCATTCCTGCAGCCACGTCTCCCCCATAGGGCTCACCCACCCTCGCGGTGGTCCTCAGGGAATACTCCCCATGCCCAACTTCGCCGAACTCCACAGCAGGAAGGAAGCGCGAGCACAACAGTATCTGTTCGTGCAACTGGCGTCGTCGTTTCGGCGGCCGCGGTTTTGGTACGCGCATCTCTTTCAATCTTTCCTCTCACGTCTCTTTCAACGCTCTGTTTGCACGTGGCAGCGAGTGTGGCTCAGCTCTAGCCAGTCGGCAGGCCGGTGCAATTTTCTTTCTATTCTTCCTTCAGACACAACACCAACAAGGGCGCGCAGAGAGCTGCCATTCGCTAATAGATGGCGCCAGAGTCGTACGTGCCGTAGGGCGCCAAAAGACGGCGCGGCACGAAAGGAATCGGACCCGTATTTCTATTACATCCCAAACAAGACGGTTGGTTGGCTCTTACTAGGTTGCCGCCATCGAGAAACAAGCGCGGGCGTATAGTGAAATTTTAGAATCAGCCCGGTTCAGCCTAACCTGACCCCGGGCGCAGTCGTTCGCAACGCTATCATGCTGAGCGATCCATATGCCCCTCTGCATCGCATAGTGAAAATCGCCAGAGCCAAGTTAGGCTGGTCACGCAGAGATAACGCGGACTGCGCTCCGTCGTGGAGACCCTGGAAAGTGTCCCGCGGCGCCGTAGTCCTGGGAACTTAACAAGGCGCTCTATAACGGGCTGCAGCCGAGCGCGCCACATCCGGAATAGCAGGCGGAAGATGCGTCCTCGTTGCTCCTTTTGAAAAGCGTATGATCTGACAGGCACTGGCAATAAAATAGGCTCTGCTAATGCACACCAATCTACCACAGGGTCGGCCGCCATGCAGCAGCACTCTGCGGCAATGGCATGCCGCATGGTACCCACGCCAAGGCACTTCTAGTGCTTGACCAAGTTCCTGCCTTTAAGAATGCACATGCCACCGCACTGACAAGTCACGACCGCTATGGGATCAACGGATTTGTGAATTTTCCGGAAAAACTAGCTTCTGTAGCCGAATTTCAAGCCCTATTTTCAAGACATGGGCACGTTTTGACCACTGGCTTGGCTATGGAATGGGCTCGTTGAGCGGCAGAAACGGTAGCTTGTACGACAATACCATTTGTTGGGCGAGTTGGTGCTTACGAAAATCCATAACAGCGCCACAGACGAGACGGAGAAGAGAGACAACACAGCGCTCTGTGTTGTGTCCTCTCTTCTCTGTCTCGTCTGTCGCGCTGTTATGGATTATAGGTAGCTTGTAAGCGCTCTACAAGGTGTCTTTATGAGATGATGTGCGCGAATGAGCAACCGATGCACAACTCACAACTGAGCCGGACGGCAGATGTTTTAAAACGAGCCGGGTGGGACCACAGGGCGATTCTAAGAATCATATTCATCGCTGCATAAAGAATAAAGTCAGCCTTTTTACGAATTTGAAATTAAGGGTAATGTCGTCTGTGCATACGGAATGGCTCTACAGCCTGACCAATGATATCGTGAGTGCAAAATGTGGGAAAATCACCCGGAATCGACTTCGAAGCTCGGTTGGGGTGCAATGAAAGAATTTGAAATGTAATGGGAGCTTTGATCTGCGTGTTTTTATGCACGAAGAATGTAAAGAATTTTAGTCATAACGTTTTCTTTCCGATTGGTAAAACGCATGCCACGCGTGGTCTGAAGGAAAGTTATTATCATGTAACGAAATTATTTTTTAAAAGTATTTCCACGGTGTACATGCAAAGTCTGCGCAGTCAGGAATGATAACTGCCTCGTTCCACGCAGGGTAACTATACATGATTTCTGCATTCGAGTTCTCGTGACTGCTGCGTCATGGTAAACTTGAGATAGAGCCGGCGAATACCCATCACAGTTTGGGGTGAGAATGAGGTGGCTGAACACAAGGGCGCCGTACATTGCAATAGCGTGCTACCAAGTCACAGCAAATTCAAACTTAGTTATTAGCGTCTAATAATTAAGAATGTTCGAATTGCATATCTTGGAAACAGTACGCTATCTCGGAGACCTGAAGCCCAGAAATGAACGTTCAGGAGACCAAGTTTCAGTCCCTTTTCTGTGAAGCCCATATAACATTTTTCGTCGTTTACTCTTATTTCGGGTGACAGGCTCGTCTTGATCCAAGCAAGAACAGAAAAAATTGCCATCATCCACGCGCCAAACGCGATCAGTGGCCTTCGGGAAGAATTCATTACGTTCAATGCTTTTACGGCATTGCTCAATCAATGAGCCTCATGAGGATAATGCTTGAACATTGCACTGTCAAAACAATAGTTATAGCAACAGAGTTTATATTAATTGTTTCCTTCTACCTATAAGTGCAGCAGCACAGTGATATCAAACAAGGCAATGCGCTGGCTGGGCCTACAATTGGGGATTTTTCCCGTCGTGTGAGTGGGACTCACGCAATGGGAAGGTGCGTTTTATTGGCAGTGTGAACCCCTATGCTTCTGCTTTCAAACAGAGGACCATGAGGCCCAAACACAAAGCGATAAATTGAACGCTTATTTGCACATTTCTTCCGTTCTGCCTCCACAACATTGACGACGGCATCTACGCGACCTTACGATAACCAACACTTAAAACCGAGAGATGGACTCAAATACTGCTAGAAGTCAATGATGGCAAGACAACAATTCTTTCGGCTTTGAGCGCAACGACAGAATGATCAACTACCGCGTATCTTTTAGGAATGCAGCTATCCTCGTTCCAATGTTTCCTTTCAGGTGACCATATCAGTGTGAATGCGGCTGTTTTTGTTGCTTGGTTCGTGTTTACAAGAAATGACAGCCATATTTTAGCGTGCGCTGCGTGCTGGCAGCCAAACAGTACAAGCCAGGCTCATAAAAAAAATATTTGACGCGTAACTATACGCTCCTGTAGAGGCTAAGGGAATTCGGACCATTCCAAGCGTCTGCGTCTACACTCCCACTTCCTTCAGGACCGAATGAAAAATTTGTTTAATTCTCTTAATCCTGACCTGCATATTTTCGAAAACTTTCTGCATTTATATTTGATGACCGTACCGTTCCACTTCGGGCAGTCATTTTTTCGCGTATGTCTGCCTCTTTTAAGCATATTGTTTTTACTTCAACTTTGCGTTTATACCAGTACAATTTTTATTTTTTCTCCTCCATAATTGTTTTGTCACTTCTTCTTGGTTTCATTAATATTCTGACTTTAAAACCGCGTGCTTGCGTCTTATTATCAGTACCGCGTTCACTAATTGTATTTATTGTGTTTGACTATTTCTAGCTTGTATTTTAGGGCTTTCATATTCGTACATATTTGGATCGATTTAGGCTTGACTATATTTTGTTGTATGTTGAATTTTCGTGTGAAAGGTCGCTCTTTGTTTTCAGCCCGTTTTTGTTTGTGTGTTTGTTTGTTTATGTTAGTTATTTACATGTGTAGTGCCTGTTTTAGCTGTTTTATTTTCGCGCTGTTCTTGCATGTTTCCTGTTTCTTGTTATGCTTTCTTTCTGCTGCCACACATTTGCCTAAGTCAGAGGCATAGTTGACTGCTGCGTTACCTTACTTGGTCATTTTTCTTTGTGGGGTACAAAATGTGTGCGTGTGTGTGTGTGTGTGTGTGTGTGTGTGTGTGTGTGTGTGTGTGTGTGTGTGTGTGTGTGTGTGTGTGTGTGTGTGTGTGTGTGTGTGTGTGTGTGTGTGTGTGTGTGTGTGTGTGTGTGTGTGTGTGTGTGTGTGTGTGTGTGTGTGTGTGTGTGTGTGTGTGTGTGTGTGTGTGTGTGTGTGTGTGTGTGTGTGTGTGTGTGTGTGTGTTTAAGCACCAAGACCTTACGGTTGTTCCTGGGCACCGAAAGTAAAGATTGATTATATTCCACAATTTTATCTCCTTATGCCAAATGGTTTTGTCAGCTAATCACAATATTTGTTACCTTTTATCAGCAAATATTCTGTGACACTTTTTCTTGATGCCGTCGCCTCACTGCTTTTAGTACCTGTGTTTGCTTTGAAGCCTCTCGGTGAAAAACTCTGCTGTCTTTTAATTTACCAATTTTTACTACACGTAGTGGGCAATACATGCATTAGAATATGTGACTCTGTATAGTGTTTAATATTTTTCTAATATGATGACGTACCGCAGGGTTTCCTCTACTCTGTCTCATCGTATTGTTGAGCTTATCTTGTAAAATGTCTTTCAAATTCCCTCTAATCTAACGTCATTTTGTTAATATTTTTATGTTTATTGCTTTTTGTTCCTCTTTATGATAATTTACGTTGGTATTATTCACCTTAACATTGCTTCACTTCGCTTGTTAATAATGTTCTTTAAAGTATCTCCATATACCTTTCTATCTGCGCGAAGATATCTCCCGCGTATGCACATTCCTTCCCTGGGAATATTTTGTTTCAACCTAACTCCCCTTTGAATGCTTCTGTACATTATGTTTTTTGAAGACTGAGGCGTAATTTGAAATGGCGCCTTTGTGTCATCTTACAGTCGCTGTTCTGTTGCTTGCCTGATATTTCATTAGGTGTACAGTAAAGAAGGCAACGCCTACTAAGCTTTATTTAGGCGCCAAAAGAGCCGCTTATGGAAAAGAGGCAAATATTTAAATTCGCTCGATCCCTCTACTTCGCTCGTCCACAAATGCTTCCTTTTAGTTATTTGCTGATACTATACTATGACGTTCCTTATAAACCCAGGACGTGCCCACAGTGCAACATCCCAGCAATCGTTTGTATTCAAGCCTGTCCGGGAATAGAACGGCATTCCGGCCGAAGTAGCGGTAATCATCAATCCTCGGATCTTTGAATCCCATGTCGAGGAAGCACATTCCTCTATCGTAAATCGCTGATCATATTGACACGAGGATTGGAAGTAGAAGAAGAAAGAGATCGCAGCCTCTAGAAGTAGACGACGCTGAAGTGTAGGTCCGTTTCTCTGGTGCCCTCGTTAAGCCGCTGCAGTTCCTTTTCAGTGTAACAACTGTTACACATCTAGTGACACGAGGATTGGAAGTAGAAGAAGAAAGAGATCGCAGCCTCTAGAAGTAGACGACGCTGAAGTGTAGGTCCGTTTCTCTGGTGCCCTCGTTCAGCCGCTGCAGTTCCTTTTCAGTGTAACAACTGTTACACATCTAGTGACACGAGGATTGGAAGTAGAAGAAGAAAGAGGTCGCAGCCTCTAGAAGTAGACGACGCTGAAGTGTAGGTCCGTTTCTCTGGTGCCCTCGTTCAGCCGCTGCAGTTCCTTTTCAGTGTAAAAACTGTTACACATCTGGTGGAGTTGCGGGGTACGCTTCCCGACCTGCGTACGCCTACGAGATAAAGACGGCACTCACACCGGTCCATCAGCGCCCAAGCCGCCGCCTCCGCGGTCAGACACCTCAGTTCGGGCCTCTTGACAACCCGACGAGGAAGACGCAGCCTCGACCGACGGTCCCACAGGAAATGGCCACAGACAGTAGGTTCCCGGAGCCCATCCTCTACCACACGCCGCGAACACCGCCATCTTTTCACGGCGACGTGTACAAAGATGCGGAAGACTGGCTAGACACCTTCGAGCGTGTCGCCCGCTACAACGGTTGGAGCGACGACCGTAAGCTCCATAATGTGTGTTTTGCGCTCGAGGACTCCGCTAGGACATGGTACGAGAACCACGAGAGCAACCTGTCCCCCTGGGAGACATTTCGCCAAAATCTCATAGCTACATTCCCCAACGCAGACCGCCGGGAGAAAGCTGAAGCTGCGCTTCGCTCCCGTAACCAGCGGACTAACGAAAGCGTCCGCATGTATGTAGAGGACATGACGCGCCTCTTCAAGCGTGCTGACCCATCCATGGCGGAGGAGACGAAGCTTCGCCACCTCATGCGCGGGGTCAAGCAGGAACGTTTCGCCGGTCTTGTGCGCAGTCCACCGCGTACTGTTGCCGAATTCCTCACGGAAGCGACTACCATGGAGACGACGCTCCTGCAACGAGCCCGGCAATACAATCGGGATGTAAGCACGCTTGGGCCCGCTGTTTCTTTGATGCCGCTACGGAGTGATGCGGCCGTTTTACGGGACCTAATCAGGTCGATCGTCAGGGAGGAATTACAAGCCCTCCAGCTGCCTCCCAGCGCGCCGTCTGTTACATCGCTGTTTGAAGTCGTCCGGGACGAGGTGCGCCTAGCAGCACAGCAGCAACAACTGCCTGAGATCCCAAGACAGACTGAGGTCAGACCAACCTATGCATCTGTCCTCTGCCGGGCCCCAACGCCAGGCTACAACGTGAATACCGCGACTCACGCAGCGCAGCAGTCTGGTCTTTCCCGTGTGCCTGCTCGACCAGCTTATCAGCGGCCACGGAAGTGTGAAGTGGGGCGTGCACCGGACCGGCGGCCCCTTTGCTACCACTGTGGTGAGGCGGGACTTCTTTACAGTGCCTGCCCGTACCGCCGAGTGGGTCTGCGTGGTTTCGCGCCCGACGACCCTTGCCCCCGGAATGGCGAACGACCATTAGAAATTGAAGCTCATCTGTCGGCCCGTCAGAGGCCTGGGACATACGGTCGCTACGATCCTAGGTCGTCATCTCCGCTGCGTTACCGTTCCCCAAGCCGTCGCCGAGACGCCGGCTACCCTGAGCGGCGTTCTCCCAGTCCACGCCGGGAAAACTAATTCCAGCGGTCTCCGGAGGCAAGGCCGCTGCTGTCGGGAAACTGAAGATCCTCCGCCACCGATATACCGATACGCTGATTCCTCACCGGGGCAGGGTAGCGACAGCATCCGACGCGCTACTTCTGATTTGCGTGTGACGATTGACGGAACTGACACCATCGCTTTACTTGATACTGGGGCTGACTATTTCGTGATGAGCCACACCCTCGCCCAGGAATTGAGCAAAGTTTTGACACCATGGTTGGGCCCTAGCATTCGCACGGCTGGAGGTCACCTCATTAGCCCGGCCGGAAGGTGCACAGCCCGAGTCGGCATCCGCGGTTTCGTCTACGTGGGTGAATTCGTCGTGTTGAGCGAGTGTTCGAGAGATTTGATCCTGGGCCTCGACTTTCTACAGGCAAACGGTGCTGTGATCGATCTACACGAGGCGCGAGTCACATTTTCGACGAAGCAAGCAGGGGCGCACAGTAACACAGAAGGCCCAGGAGTCAACACTCTGCGTATAGTCGAAGACGACGTAATGCTGCCACCACGGTCCAGTGTGCTGGTGTTAGTGAGGAACGACTCGTTTCACGACTACGAAGGTATTGCGGACAGTCACCCTTCGCTGTTGCTCGAGAAGGGTGTGGCTATCGCGCGCGGTCTTGTTGAACTGAATGACGGCTGCGCGACAGCTTTTCTGACGAATTTCACGAACGAAATTCATCACCTCGCCAAGGGAACGGCCGTCGCCTTCCTCGACGACGTGGATAGGTTGCCGAATCTGTGCCCCGTACAGGTGAATCTTTACGACGATGCCACACCAAGTAACGCCCTTCAGAAGGTTAAAATCAACCTGGAGTTGTCACCTCATCAGAAGAACCTTCTGTCGTCGCTGCTACTTGATTTTAAAGATTGCTTCGCGGCGAGCTCCAAGGTCGGACGTACGCAGGTAGCCAAGCATCGCATTGTCACCGATTCGGCCACGCCCCCAGTTTGTCAGCGTCCATACCGCGTTTCGCCTAAAAAGCGCGAAGCTATTAGGACGCAAGTCGATGAAATGCTTGCAGACGACGTTATACAGCCGTCAACAAGTCCGTGGGCGTCGCCGGCGGTCCTGGTGAAAAAGAAAGACAACACATTGCGATTCTGTGTTGATTACAGGAAACTGAATAATGTTACCAAAAAGGACGTATACCCACTCCCGAGGATCGATGATGCCCTTGACCGACTCCGGGACGCCAGGTTCTTCTTTTCCTTAGATCTGAAAAGCGGATATTGGCAGATCCAGGTGGACGAGCGAGACCGCGAGAAAACGGCTTTCGTGACACCCGACGGTCTGTACGAATTTAAGGTGCTCCCGTTTGGACTTTGCTCCACTCCGGCCACATTTCAACGCATGATGGACACTGTTTTAGCTGGTTTGAAGTGGCAGACGTGCCTTGTGTACCTGGACGACGTGGTCATCTTTTCGTCTAGCTTCGAACAACACTTGCAGCGATTGCGCATTGTCCTTCAAGCTCTTCAGTCTGCACAACTAACGATCAAGCCAGAGAAATGCCATTTCGCCTTCGAGGAGCTCCGTTTCTTAGGACATGTTGTCAGCGCACAAGGTGTTCTTCCAGACCCCGACAAGACTTCCGCCGTCTCCAGTTTCCCACGCCCAACCGAGAAGAAGGCCCTCCGACGTTTTTTGGGCCTCTGCTCGTATTACCGCCGCTTTGTTAAAGATTTTTCTCGCCTAGCTGAGCCATTGATTGCCTTGACTCGAGATGACACACCCTTCGTATGGGGAAGTGCCCAAGACGCAGCCTTCGAGGAACTCCGCTGCCGCCTTCAAAGTCCACCAATACTAGCTCATTTTGACGAGAATGCAGAGACTGATGTCCGCACTGACGCCAGCAATGTCGGCCTCGGAGCGATCCTCGTACAGTGGCAGGACGGCGCAGAGCGAGTAATCGCCTACGCGAGCCGCACACTTTCTCGATCGGAACGGAACTATTCGACGACCGAAAAAGAGTGCCTTGCCGTCATCTGGGCTCTGAGTAAGTTTCGACCTTACAACTACGGCCGACCGTTTCGTGTTGTCAGCGATCATCACTCGCTATGCTGGCTGGCCAGCATTCAAGACCCTTCTGGCCGGTTGGCCAGATGGAGCCTCCGTTTACAGGAGTACGACGTTACGGTCGTCTATAAATCGGGTCGGCAGCACCAGGACGCGGACTGTTTATCACGAGCGCCCGTGGAACCGGCTACGCAAGACATCCCCGAAGATTGTCCTGTTCTTTGTGCCATTAGCATCTTCCGTATGGCGCAGCTTCAACGAGCAGATTCTGAGTTGGCGCCACTCGTTAAGTATCTGGAGGGTTTGAATTCTCATGTACCTCGTGTGTTTCGCCGTGGACTACAGACCTTCATTCTGCGGCGTGGAGTCCTCTACAAGCGCAACTTTGACAGCAACAAAGAGACGTTTCTGCTTGTTGTGCCATCCCAGTTACGCTCCGAAATCTTAAGCGCTTGTCATGATGAACCATCCGCCGGCCACTTGGGGGTTAGTCGCACACTGGCAAAGATTCGGCTTAAGTATTACTGGCCCAATTTACTCCCATCCGTGCGTAGATACGTAACAACATGCCGGGATTGGCAACGGCGCAAATCTCCTCCCCTGAAGCCAGCCGGCTTTCTAGAGCCCATAGCACCACCAAAGACCCCTTTTCAGCAAATTGGCATAGACCTCCTCGACCCTTTTCCGAAGTCGACCAGAGGAAACCGGTGGATTGCGGTCGCGACAGATTATTTGACCCGATACGCTGAGACCACGTCACTTGCAAACGGTACTGCTGCTGAAGTCGCCGACTTCTTCGTCCACAACATCGTCCTGCGTCATGGCGCTCCTGCAGCTATCATTACTGACCGTGGAGCTGCAATTACGGCCCGCTTCACTCAAGCTGTACTCAAGCTCACGCACACCAGCCATAGACGTACAACAGCCTACCACCCGCAGACAAATGGCTTGGTAGGACGCCTCAACAGGACCTTGACCGACATGCTTTCCATGTATATTGATATCGAGCACAAGACATGGGACGAAATTCTCCCATACGCAACATTCGCGTATAATACCGCGCAGCAAGAGACGACGCAGTTCACTCCGTTCGAATTATTCTTCGGTCGACAGGTTACCACCCCCCTCGATGCTATGCTACCCGTGGACCCCCCTGACAGTGAGAGTGAACTTGTTGTCGACGTCGCCACCTATGTTCAGCGCGCGGAAGAAGCACGGCAACTGGCCAGACACCGAATGTTCAGCGCGCGAAAGAAGCACAGCAACTGGCCAGACACCGAATTCACCGTCAGCAGCAGATCGATGCTGACCGCTACAACCTTGGACGCCGCTACGTTACCTACCACCCAGGCGACTATGTGTGGGTTTGGACGCCCGTTCGTCGTCGCGGGCTGTCCGAAAAGTTACTGCGCCGCTACTTCGGCCCTTACCTTGTTGTCCGCCGCCTCAGCGACGTAACGTACGAAGTTGCACCAGCCTCGCCAGCTCGTTCATCGCACAACGGCAAGCGCAGCGACGTTGTGCATGTGGTGCGAATGAAGCCGTACTACGAGCGACCCCCCGAGTGACTTTCCGGCTGATGTCAGACTCGTGGTGTACCCCTTGAACACTTTTTCTCCCTGCTATTCGGTCTGACGGTAACACCGATCGGGGCGATGCTCCTGAAGAGGGGGCAGTGACACGAGGATTGGAAGTAGAAGAAGAAAGAGATCGCAGCCTCTAGAAGTGGACGACGCTGAAGTGTAGGTCCGTTTCTCTGGTGCCCTCGTTCAGCCGCTGCAGTTCCTTTTCAGTGTAACAACTGTTACAATATTACGTTTTTCGTTTTTTTTCCCACCCTTCAAGTAATGTCTTAAATAGAAACCCTTCAAAGATTATAATAATGCATATTTATTTTTTGTCTGGAGCCTCGATAACACAGAAGTGTGCCCTTTAACTGGCTTTATTGTATGTGAAAATATATTTATTTTCAAATTTCTCTATATCACTGCCAAACTATACGAAGATATTACCTTCTCATGCTCGAAGAATTTAGCTTTCAACTGAAATCCAATAGAGTTCATTTTCAAATTATTGACGAAGTTTGTGGCCTCTGTGGCAAAAAGCTGTGAAAACGGCTTGACTAGGCTAGGGAATAATTTTGGCAGCAATGATATCAAATATACACCGTATATTGCATTAAGTATGGCAGAAATGAAAATGAGAAATGCAAGCAATAAGGTACAAGACTGACGCATAACTTACGTTACTAAAGCAAAAGAAGAAAAGGAATTATATTACATCTATAATACTCCTATGCGAATGTGTCAATTAATATGTGACTTATTACAAGCAATTAATAAACTGCTCAACAAACATATGGCATTAGTATTATAAAGTGTTTTACATTGACATCCTGATCAAAAGGCACACACTACGACATGGGCACTCCGGATAATCATTGACACGATATTCACGTCAATAAATGAAAAACTGAGTATAAAGACCACTGCTTGGCAACAAAAATACCACGCAGTGCAGCGCGTGTTACGTTATAGGAACCAGCAAATTGTGTTTTAATTTTATTCAAAAGAAATGGTACGCGGTGCGTCAATGCTTGTCGAAGGTCATTTGGGCACGGCGGCGGCGAAATCCTATCGCTGTTTCCTGAAACTTGTAAGTCGGAAAAAAGAAAAGAATAAAACTTTAAACTTTGGAACTTTGAGTAAAGAAGTAAAAAAGTGAAGGTAAGACCACGCTTATAAAATCCTAGACTGAGGACCTCTGGTGTTCTAGCTTATTGTAGTCAGCTCTGATAAATGCATTTATCAAGCGGTACAGAGCTTCCTAAATTCGCACACTCCGAAAAGATATTTTTGCTTTGTTCTGTGCGGCTGGAATATCAAAAACAAGATCTTCACTTTCACTGTCATCACTACGGTTTAATCTTAGGCCACGGTACCAAAAGCAGCCAAGTGAATGTCTCATTGCTCTTTATTATCGCCAGAAGGGAACAAGACAAAGTACACAGCAGAAATAGTGCTACAAACCCAGAGGCTTAATGTGACAGCGGAAACCAGGATTGAGTGGTGCATCTGACTAAACGAAGTTCATATATAATTGAGAGGTTAACATCGGTAAAATAGTTCTGCTCACCAGCGCAAAAGATCAATAGGAGTCTGGGATTTTGATTGAACCGTCGTACAAGACGAGCAGGGAGGGAGAATTTTCAAGTAGCCGCGCTTCTGAAATCATCCAAGCGAGGATAAACGTAGTAGTTCTCTTGCTTCTTCTAGTTCTTTCCTCATTCATCTATCATGCTCTGCCTCTTGCTCCCATATCTCTTGGAAACTTGTAGGACTGACTCTTATGCTTTTCCCTCTCCGATGCTCGGTTGGAGGAGGAAGGAGGTGGAGCGGATTACCTAGACAGCAAACAATTTCTCTTCGCGCTGTGCTTCTCAAATCACTCACTTTAACGTGACTACTCTAAGGCATGACGCGGTCGATACTGATCGAAGCAGCGAGCCAGAATGCTATGAACAGGCTGATATATGTGGGTAAATCAGTTTCACCGCCACAAGCAGAACAAGAGTATTCTTGCTATCATTTTGTAGCGATAGCTACATCACGGTAGCATTTCGAGCCTTCAACGTGGCGGCGCCACCGCCCTTAGGCTGCACCCCACGCTGTCACGTGGTTGGTTACGTGGTGTGGAGCAGCAGCCGGCGGCGCGGCGCTGTGGATGATCACGTGGTTCGTCACGTGGTTGGTCACGTGACCAGTCACGTGGTGCGGAGAAGCTGCTGCGGCCGGCGGCGCTGCGCGCCGGCGAAACCGAGCTGCCACAGCTGTGCGCATGCGCTGTGTCAAGTGGGACGAAGATGAAGAAAGAACTCCCAGCGAAACAGAGCGGCGCAAGGCTGACTTTGCAGTTCAACTGCGCAAGTTACACTCGGCCAGCTGTAGCTTAGCTATCGCGTCACTCCAGGTTTAACCATAGCTAAACAACCGCCATTTTTTTTTCATCCCGTTACACTGACTGCAAAGTGCCTGTTAAGCTAATTGAAACTTTCTTATTCTAGTGCTGTTGTAAAGCACGCCTTTTATGACTAGTAGCATGGGAATAGCGGGCAGCAGGTAAAACGCAAAAATAAGGGGAAAAAATGAGCAGGAAGGTCTTGATGCAAAAATAAGAAAAACTTCTCAGGCGAGAGTGGACCTGGTGATAATGCCCCCGCATCTTACGCAGGTGTGGTTCCACAGTACCGTTGAGAAAACTGTTCAGGTTTGCGTGTTTGTTTCTCGGAAAAACAACGTACGCGAGCACATATTTTTTCCGCCTGCGAGAACACACTGGGTGTGTCACCTAAGATTAGCTGCAATTTTTGAAAATAGCTTTTCTGAGTCTGAGGACAGCTCTTTTCTACATAATATTGTCAACGGTATAGCGCATTAGAATACAACTAAGATGAGCGAACTAGTAGGCAGGTTAACTAATGTTGGATAGTTAACTTGATAACTATTTCTGTTAGCCTTGTTTAATTATCGAGAAGGGTGTAGACCACTGTAAATATTATTCATATAAGGTTTTAGAATTTCGAAAACGCAGATGCCTTGGGCGCTGCGGCCCGACAAATTTTGGCTACATCCCACGAGCTACATGCCCTCTCGAGAAACAACTTGCAGGCAAGCAACCCCTCCATTACATGCAACTCTACGAAACAGCCAAAATTTGTTGGGTCGCAGCGCCCAAGACATCTGCGTTCACGGAATTCGAGAAAGTGATATATTTTTTAAAGTGGGCTGCGCACATCTCAATAAATAAGAAGACTGACAGTAATAGAATAAAAGTTCACTTTTTAACATTAGTTACCAATCCTACAGGTTAGCACGTCATAGCTCAATTCTGATGCGCTACACCGTTGGCAATGCTATACCGAAAAGTAGAGCTCTTCGAACTCAAAAATCTATTCTAAAAATCTGCAGCACGGTTTAGTTGAACTTCCGGGATGCTCCTTTGAGTCCGGCTTATGAGTGCTGTTAGAATCCATATTTATGAAACTGATTTACGTGAAAAGTCACTGCATAGAATGCGCATTTATGATGAAATCAATGCATTCGTGCTGAAAGAACTGAAGAAAAATGTTGCAATTCTGCATGGGCACAATTGCGGACTTTAATATTTCCTCGCTGTAGGGTTCCACCCTAAATCGTTTACTGCTTAAATTTTGTCTTCCTATGAATAGCATGATTGGCCCCTTAAATGTACTAATTAACTGAGCGTGTATTCTATAGTGTTTTCTTACGGAACACTGTTGGCAGCAGGCCGATCAGACGTGTTTTCAAAAACTACCATAACCTACGGCTTACTTTGCATTGATGATACCTTATAAGAGATGAGACTGCACTGCGGGCATCTTTAATGCCTGTTCCGTAAGAAAGTGATCCTGAAAGTTCAGCCTCAGTCATCTACAACAGCGCCTTTTGCTGTGACAGCGAAGCGGGCATTGATAACGGCGCTTCAGGGCTATTGGCATTTTATGGAACATCTTTGAGAATAGCGGCTGCCTTTCATCTCCATCAGATATGCTTTACAGCAGCTAGCCCAGGTACCGCGGCCCACGGAGGTGCCTCTGATCACATTTTTCTGGTTTATTTCAACTTCGGACGAGATTTTTAGCGGTTTCGAAAACAAAAAGAAGTCAGGAGCACTATTTTGGCAGTCTGTGACACAAAGCAGTTCAAAGGCCGCGCCAGTTAATTTTTTACCCACTCTCTTGCGCACAAGAGCGTTCGTGCGGCATTACACAAAATCGAAATGGGCACTTTCTGCCTTTTTCGAAACATGCTTCCTACTTATATATTTGAATGTAGATTCTTTCTTTACTGAAATGAGTGGTTTCATACTTTTGACACATAAGCAAACACATTAGTAGGCGCAAAGAAACTATTCACCCCATTTATTTTTTACCAAGCGAAGGAAGTGCGGCTAATTTATTTAAGGGGAACATTAATAGCAAACCATTCTAACGCGAATGATAAATACAAGTGCGAACATCGCCGGCGACAATTCGCGAGATAACGCTATTTGTGTCTTAAAACTAAAACTGTGAATAGTAAATATTTTGCAGAAGAAAAGTATGAAAACTTCGAAGGACTATTCAGAGTGTAACATTGCAAACGGAGATGGAGAGCAAGTTACATTTGCACTAACGATGTATTTCATATACACAGAAAATGAATAATTTTGTTTAAAGCACACAGAGAGAGATAGAGAGAAAGCTTTATTGAAAGACAGTCTTCATATATAAAACAGATGGCAAGTAAAACAGATCTATATACATTTAGAAATACAAAGGGCCTGCTATTTGGTCTTTTAATGCAGCGTTTTAAAGGTGAATAAATACGTTTTTGAGCGCGCATTGCGGTCTTAAATATTTGCCTGCTATGCGAGACTGAAATGGAAAAGATGTGGTTGAGGGGTGAAATAAAGAAGGGGCGCAAGGGACGCGCGATCTATGGGCATTAACAGCAAAACTCACAATTTCTGGTCAAGCCGATTTCGACGTAATGAGTGCATGACTCATCTACGACATTTGAAGAGGGTAAGAATCCCGGTACTGGCTACTTTTCCAGGAAAAAAGAACAGGTCACTTTCTTCTCCAATTAGCGATGTTCTATAGCTTAACCAAAAGTTCCTTCAGCACTCCGAGAAAATTGTAATTTAGGCAGTTTAACCCTGCAGCAGTCATTAAAGTTGCATTTTAGGCTACTGTATCTTACTAACTTTTTTTTTATAATTCATGCTTCTCGTCGGCAATAATGAAGAACAAAGTGGCGGAACTTGCAGAGCATACACGCTGTGCGTGTTGCCGTTCTTTCAGCTGTCCGCTGCGCCGTTTTTAACAGTGACATTACAAGGCATCACCACTAAGCCTGCGCGTTAAACGAACAAGTCGTTATTATTCCAGGTTCAAGATTTATTCAGTCACAATGCAGTGCTTGGTAGTTGAAGCAAAGCAAGCAAGCACACAAAAGTCTCGGTTGATTGTTTATCTACACTTTGGTTTTTAAAACCGAGCTTTCTATGAACACGACATGATTACTGCATAATACGAAACTAGTCGATCCGAGGTATATGCTCACATCTAATCTCCGTACCTGTCGGAAAATAAAGTTGAGGTCTCAAGGTCGTAAATGTAACAACGGCGACCCGACATTTCAAAGAACCCGACACCCCTCCGCGCTCTAAATCCCGAGAATGTGGACTTGCCTGTCTGTGTTTATGCATGTTGCGTCCCGCCACCGCGGCCTGCCCATTTGCATCATGAGTTTCCCTGTATGTAAGAATAGAGCTTGTGTCCACGAATAGCGGCCGTACTTCGAGTTCGCGAGGCTGCTTCGCGGCGGAGCCGCTCGAACGCAACACCGCTCACCCCTGCATGAATTTATATTTCATAGCTGTTTTGCGATAGAGACAGAGAACGCGTTGAGCGGTTTAAAGATGCTACATATAGCAAGTACAACTTACGAGCTGGGCGTGTCTGCGGGACGAGACCTGGACAGGCGAAAGGCAGGGAGTTTTTCGTAGTGTGTGAGGGCAAGCGACGAAGCATCTGAGAACGAAAATCATGTGCTTACAAGAAAAGGCCGGTTCTTTGGAGGATAGCAAGAAGATAAAATAAAATGCCACAGGCAGTTCAAGCGGTGGCTTCACTGCACTACAAGAACACAAGGAGAGCAAAGGATTTAAACACGACGGGGAAGAGGTTTTGAATGTTTTTACCACTACCGTCTACAGACCGGATCGTTGGCGAAGATTCTCCTGTACTTAGCACCACGGAAGTGTTTGCTCAATTCTGCAAGCAGCAGAAATAGAACTGTTCACACTTTGTGCTCAACAATTGTAGTCAACACTTTTATGAAGTAAATCGTCAATAAATTCTTTTGCACCCCTTTCAACAGCTATATATCACTGAAAGCTATGAGGTTTGCATCATACATTTTCCTGAATAATACGTTGTTCTCGCATTTTTTTAAACATATCAGCTAGTTCTGGTATTTCTCGTATACAGTTACTTTTTGCAAACGTAACTGTATACGAGAACGAAGCGAGCCCTCGTGCGGATAATTTTGAAAAATGTGAAGAGAAAAAGAAAACGAAGCTGCTCTCGCAATCTGTTCTACATTAACCTAGCCTTCTCTACCAGACAACATTTTAAAAATTCTCCGCAATTTCCTTACGAGAAAAACATCAATGAAAGAGCTCCTTTTATTGTTCTGTTTTCTCGCTGCAGTTACTTGTACTTCCCTCTACCAGTTTTGTCTTTATTTCGAAAACGCAGCAAGTAACGAAGGATCTGTTTATGCACAAGAGCAAGGAAAACTTCACTAGCGCCACAAAAAAAAAACAGCAGCTTAAAAAAGGTGCGGTTAAAGTGGGAACGTTATCTTCCTAAAAAGATTTTCCGCAGTACAATAAAGCGAGCCCTCTAGTGAACAGAAGACTGAAGGAAACGGAAAACATGTGAACCAGGAAGCAGGGCGCAGTCTTTCATGGCAGGGCGCAGTCTTTCAACTCCATATAAAAATATGTCTGTATGTCTTCGCAAACCATGGAAAGTAATCAAGGAAGAAAGGAATAATGAAAGCAGCGAGGCCAGGAGTGCTTGCAGAGGTGAAGTCCTTCTTCGCTCTTTTATGCTGTGCGCTGATGGCGCAGAAAACCTGACATTAGTTGCAGCAGCTTATCATTTAAGGCAATTTGAAGGTAATTTTGTGCGTTATCTGAGGCGCTGTAGTATGGGGACGCTCCTGACTGATATAGTCCCAGCATTACCAGGAAAATTTTCTCAACAACTACGAGACAAACACACCAGTCTCGAGGAGTTTTGTTGCATCAACGGATTGTAATGCAAAAAAAATCATGCCAATTCTGAACAGTTTTTACTGAAAATGTCCGGAGGAAGTCATGCATTTGTTTTTTGCAAAAATCAAACAAGGCGGCCATCGGAGCTACTTCAGCAACCATAGTCAGCGCAATGTGCGACAAATCACACAATCGAAAAACCACAAGGCTATGAATTAATACCGTGCTATCTTTTACAGATGAATGGCAGTTTACTAAAATCCCTCAAGAGAAAAGCTCATTAGGACGGTTTTCTCAGATCATCAATAGTGGTTCATCAACACCCATTCAGAGAAAAGTACATAACCGCTTAATCTTACCAGTGCTCCCCTATGCAGCAGAAACGTTGAGGCTAACGAAAAGGCCTCAACATGCATTTAGGTCATTGCACCGAGATTTGGAATGCAAAATGATGAATGATACGTTAAGAACATGAAGAGCGCTGAGCGGATCAGGGAACAAATGCGGGTTAATGACATCCTAGTTGAAATCAAGAGAAAGAAATGGGCTTCGGCAGGGCATGCATTGCGAAGAGAAGGTAACCGATGGTCCTTAAGGAAGACGGACTGGATTCCAAGAGAACACAAGCCTAAATGGGCAAGGAGTTATATGGATGGATGAGATTAAGAAGTTAGGGGGACAGGGTGGCTGCAGCTGGCACGGGACAAGTTTAATTTTAAAGACGTGGCCGAGCTCTTTGTCCCGCAGTGAGTGCAATCAGGCTGATGATGACGATGAGGATTCACAGATGGCTGCGTAGAAGCTGTTCTCTGCGGAAAACTTGGGCGCCGTCGAAACAGTATGTATGTTTTAACTAAAGGATTTCCCCTGCAACTAATGCGAATTGAGAATAGTATCTTGCTAGCCACAGTATCCCGATATCTCTGAGGTTGGCTGCTGAAGCTAATATCCTGGGATTGATTCATCATTTTCGCGGAGCGTTTTGTTTGAAAATAAGTTCAGCAAGAGACCTGTGGGCATCGCGATGCTAGTGCACAATAATGAGCTTTAGGTGATTGATTATTTCGATTCTGGTGCCTCGGTTGTAGCATTTCATACACCAAGCACAGCTTCCATATATAAGGACCTGCACACGATACTACAACAGCGTTACGTACAGAAAGGCGATGATATGCGCAGTGCTTCGGTACGCACCGTTTGTGCTAGGCCCGATGGCGAATTAGAATTTGAAGATCGTATCATGTTGTTCTTCCTTCGGCTTTCAACAGCGATGCATTTTGGTGGCGGTGCTGACATTCATTGAAGCTTCAGCGCCTTCCGACCGCCTTAATCGTTGGCCTAGGGTTCTTGACACCCCCCCCCCCCCCCCCCACCTGATCATCTCTCCGAGAAGACCAACCGCACTTTGACGCCTTGTCCCTAGCTCCCACGACAACACGTTGAAAAAATGCCAAGAATCAAAACGGTCCTTCCGCCCGTACCACTCGGTGCCTATAGACCTTGATATTCGCCAAGCGGTCATTGCTGTACATTGAGCTCCAGAGTACAGCATTCATCAGGATAGCTTTTATCGCGTTGGTAAGACTTTGAATGTCTTTTGTACCTTTCCTGTGAATATCCAATGCCACGTAATCCTTCCGAACGTAACCGGTGGTGAAGAATATTTACTCACGGTCGACTGGATATTGGACAGTGGTGGGTCGCACTCGCGCGAGACCCACTGGCCATAAACGCATTTGCCACCACATCATGTTGATCTTTTTTTTGTTTTTGGCTTGACGCTGCGTGAAAGTACTACCTAAGTTTTCGGAAGCCGTAAGCAGCCTGTACTGACATGAGTAGGCTTATCTAGAGCGCTGGAGTGGTGTGCAGCGCATTAAAGTGGCATGCTTGTGCAGCTTCTCTCTTAGGGGCAAAACTGCGGCTTTTATCGTTCGTATGTAATGCAGCTTTGCTGCAGTGCGAGCATTGTCTCTTGACTCCAGCACCAGCTCAATAATATCGATTCGGTTGCTGCGCAGAGGGCCGCTCGACTGCTCTGACAACCTTCATCACCTATATACATAGGGGAGTGTGGGCTCCTAATAACGTGCCTTGCCTTGTCATGTGACCCTTTCTTTGGTCACGTGATCGCGGTGGTCATGCATTAAAGAATCAAGAGTGCGCACTTGAAAGAACTCACATCGGCGACCTGTAAACAAAATTAGGGGCACGTGTTCCTATTAAATGACACTCATATGTTCCTTGAGTGCTGATATAGCGACCTACTTCCTTTTTAATTTCTTTTTTCTGGTACATTTCCTTCCCAACGATCCCGTAAGAAACTGACCCTTTGCCCCTGTGTTCGACGCACTCCTAAGTCGCTAATAACGGTCCGTCTCATCACCGCACGTCCAGCGGAGCACCTTTTTAGCTTTCTACGAGACGTCAGTGCCATGGCGCGTTATTGATGCGTAAAGCTGTCCTCCCTACAAATTTCAGAAAGAAGACGGCGCGAAAATACGGGGACAAAATTGAAACAGACACGACAGGACCAGTGCCATGCATGTATTTATGTATGTATGTATGTATGTATGTATGTATGTATGTATGTATGTATGTATGTATGTATGTATGTATGTATGTATGTATGTATGTATGTATGTATGTATGTATGTATGTATGTATGTATGTATGTATGTATGTATGTATGTATGTATGTATGTATGTATGTATGTATGTATGTATGTATGTATGTATGTATGTATGTATGTATGTATGTATGTATGTATGTATGTATGTATGTATGTATGTATGTATGTATGTATGTATGTATGTATGTATGTATGTATGTATGTATGTATGTATGTATGTATGTATGTATGTATGTATGTATGTATGTATGTATGTATGTATGTATGTACGTATGTGTGTGTGTATGTGTGTGTGTGTGTGTGTGTGTGTGTGTGTGTGTGTGTGTGTGTGTGTGTGTGTGTGTGTGTGTGTGTGTGTGTGTGTGTGTGTGTGTGTGTGTGTGTGTGTGTGTGTGTGTGTGTGTGTGTGTGTGTGTGTGTTGTTGTTGTTGTTGTTGTTGTTGTTGTACGTACGTATGTATGTATGTATGTATGTATGTATGCGTTTCTTTTGTGCCCGTATTTTGCACCGTTTTCTTTTTCTTTTTGAATCAAGAACCAACTAGAACAAACCAGAGTTCCTCTTCTTACGTAAACTCAGGTCACATATATGATTTTCTGCGCGATGGCGGTGCTGGCGTTTCGCAACATGAATTTATATTTTTGCAAAGTAAAACTTTTTCTCATTCTTCTGGCGTATAGGATAGATGCTTACGGGAGGAAAAAATTACAGGAAGGAAAAGAATGTATCCGCGCCAGCAAATACCTCTATAGCGTTTTCAGAATGTCCTACTTGCCATCTTTGTGCAGAAGGATCTCCCCTCTAATTTTCGTCAGTGTCGCTGGTTCATGATTTCACACTAATCTATCCCTCTGCTAAGCCAGGAAGCGGCTTCAGTTCCTGCCGCGGCATCTCTGTCTTTTCTATCTTTCACTGCAGCATTTATCCTTTCGCTCAAAGCGAAATTCAGGTGTGCACTCTGTAAGACATTGATTGGCTTTTTCAATTCCTCAAAGTAAATTTTACTCAATAAGCAATAATGCTGTCATAGTCGGAAAACCAAACCGTCTGTGCGTCTGTATCCTCAGAGAGTAACCCTCCGCCCTCCTCAAGCACGACGCGCCAGCCACCAGCCAACACACCCTCCTATTTAAAAGCTGCCAACACATCCGCTTTCACCCTTCACTCACCTTATCACCCCCTCTCACCTTTCAGCAGCTTCACATATCACGAGCCCACCCCGCTAAATGCTCCATCCACCTTCATATGCTAGGAACATTCCAAAAGCTGGAGTAAAAAAAAATCAGCGTAATTCTTACTGATTCTCCGCAATTGTGGCATCTGATATCTGATATCCGTGTAATTTCTTTTACGTAGAAATATTATTCCTCTTTTGCGCATTTCATAATGCTCGGAATAGGAAAATCCTAACTGCTTGCCCGGTATCTCGACTCTGCTGAGGGATTAATTTACGGCACATTGGAACACGTGTAATATACAAGACATTCCTGCCCAATGTAAACGTTGTTTTGAAAAAGACGGTGTTTCATAGCCGAGTGAATTCTATTGAGTGCTTTTAGGGGTCACGTAGACTAGTTTGCATTAATTTTCGTTCGACAAAATTAATCCACAAATGAAAACTAATCACCTATTATTTAAAGATCGGCTTGAGGAATGAGCAGACAATTCAAAATCTGTAGATAGCCCTGAAAAATATGTGGCGGAAATGTGTACACCAAGGTACCGTTCACGCCGCTTCAATTCCCGGCCTTCAAGAAAGCCCTGAAAATACAAAACCTATCCCGTGCGAGACGCGGCCGCAAACCAATCGCCCAGTCCTCACGCAAAGCTCTCCAAAAACAGAAACAAATTTTTGTTCCCTGAGACACATCCTGTGATGCTGAAGCAGCACCGCTTCTATTTGGTGGCTTTCGGTATTTTGCGGGATTCCTTTTAATGCCGGTAAAAAAAAAGTAGCGCAAAATTATCTTGATGCAAACGTCTTAGCCAACTGTTTTTGAAGGCGATTTAAAGATTCCGCATTTACCCTGCATCCCTGCCCACAATATTTAAAAATTTAGCTAATGAACCTTAGTTTACTAATTAAAACACTCCTGACTAGGCCATGCGGGCCTACACAGTAATAAGTTTGTTTTGATTTCCTAGGGCACTCCGTGTTCTTAAAACGATGATTATGTTTCGCAAAGACAGCCGGTATACAATTTCGCACTAGAGGCAATGGACTCACTCGAAACAGGGTAATTAAGACCGATGGTTAAATGACAGAGCACATAAATGTTCGTTTCACAGACCACCAAGGCGTCTCTTCTACATTATACATTTCGCTGAGCTTATCGCTCTACGCAAAGCGTGGACACTTGGCAGCTTTTTCTTTCGGCGTATTGATTGCTCTCTAGCTCTTGTTGCTGCTCATGTTTTCTGCATCAGTACATGGAAGAATTTTCCTTTCGTTCTAAGAAGGCCTGAATATGTGCGAAAATGTTTTTGAGGTGGTTGTGAAAAGTACGGTTCGGTGTGTCTTGAGCCGACACTTTCGCCTCGTCATCTCCTGTAGTCTCTACTTTTTAAAATATCATATGCATTTCTAATTAGAACGCATGGGCGAGGAAATCCTAAAAGAAGATGGATAAGAAAAGCAATCCAAACTCTAAAGACTGCTTCGGGGGCCCTGGAGCATGACAAGCTAAAGCCGAGAACCACTAGAAAATACAAGATTACAAAAAAGAAAGAAAGAAGTCAGACACGCAGAAATTGGGCACTAAAAGCACAAAAATAGCGTGTAACATCAGCACGAATGCATACCACGGGTATTCCAGACATAAATATAAGTCAAGGGAAATGTAAAGTGGAACAGAAAAGTGAAAAAGAAACAGTTCCTCCTATGTGTCACGAATGATGAACGATCATGATACGGATGCAAGTAAATCTTCTGCGTCTCGACGGCCGCCACAAATCATCCCGTGGTTCTATTTCAGTGATGTCGATCGTGCTTCGGGGCTCAATGACAACTAGGCCAGCAGTTTGAGGAGCTGGCGGAAACCTTTAAACTTTAAAACACTAAACACTGTTAATTAACCGACAAAGTTCACAAACTTTTGCTGAAAAGAATAACGTACGAGCTTCCGTAGGTGCTAATGCCTGGTGGAATTTATTCTCTGTCTCTTATTCTTCCGAGTGGACTGCATCAAATGGGAAGAATATTTAAAGCAACTGGTATTCCTTGGGGAGCTCAGGTCATAGTCGACCACCTCATTTGGTTTTTCTATGCAGGAACCCCTCCATTCTCGCATGGAAGGCCCAACCTCAGCATTGACTGAACATCAACATTGCCTGCCCGTGGCGCTCTCTCATCAGGGAATGGTATATCACCTCCTCCTGTCTACACTCACGGGTTGCAGAACCGCACGGCAACCGTTGATGCAAGCCGTGGAACCAGCGCATGAAAGGAAAAATATGTAGAGTTGCTCTGGCACTGTGAGCCTCAAAGGGTCTTCACATTTCTTCTTCGTTCAGTACCCCAACATATCGATGATTTGCAACTTCTTATTTTCTGGCGTTCATAGCATTATCTGCACAGCGCTCGGAACGAAATCCTTCGTCTTAGTAGTTGTTTACAAACTTGTATGCCGTTCCACAACAGCAAGGAATTTTTCTTGTATTGTTTATGTGCCTCACGATGTGTAACAAACGCAACTGTCCTGGTATTGGGGGAGAAATATTATTCCTTGAAGTAATTAGCAACAGCATATAGTAAAATAAATACGCATCATAGGCTTCGAAATTGCAGTTCGTAGTATGCTCTTTGTTCGAAATTCAAAACCCATAAACCGAAGCGGGTGCATATGCAATTCACACGGTCGGTACCTCATATCCCAGTTTGCCGTAAGTGTAAGACGATAAAGCATATAACTTGAACAAATGCACCATCACAGGTGACGTTAGTTGAAATTTCTCGGGGAGTCATATTCCTTCCTGCCGAGTGCGTAAATGCAGCGACCACGTTCTGCAGGCACCGCAGCGCCGAATACTCTTTCCACAATAACGTCCTTCACTCTCACTAAAGTCGCAGTTCCTCGAGAGGCGCCCACACTACTCTGCTCCACTATGCAAAAGGGTAAAGAGTGCCAAGCCGTGCGGTCTACGTGCCCTTTCATTTAAGCTTGATATGCTAATATCGCACGCTTTCAATCACCTCAGCCTTTGCTGCCCCAGCTAAGGGTCATTGAGGATCTCAGCAACATGCGGAGATGAGAGAAACCACTAAAATCTATTTTTGACCGCCTAATTCAGACAGCGTATAAAACCCTTATCGCTGCTGGGACACTGAAGGATCGATGGTGTCACGCTCATCCTGCAAAGTGGCCATTCCTTAAAAATTGCAGTGGACACATGTGCCGTCTTTCCAATTAAATAACGCTGAAATTTCGGCGAGTTGGTATGCAGCTTCAGTTTTTAGATCTGGCTTTGTTTCTTGAACCTGGATATCTCTGCTGTTGTTAGTGCCCGAGGTCTGCTAAACCATACTAACAGCATTTTTCAGCGGTAAACAGTTTATGAAAGCAATTTTGTAGCAAAAGCTACATTGACCACGAACTCGCAGTTTCAGCGCGCCCGCATTCCCACCGTGGTCGCACCGCACCACTTGACCAACCACGTCAATGGTCACGTGACCAACCGCTTGACTAACCACGTGATAACAACTAGCCAGACAACCAGACTAAACCTGGACTTGCAATCAAGATTAACCAAGGCGAACCAAGCTATGCCTTAGCTTTCGCTGCGTATATCCTGGCATAGCCGAGCTGAGCCACAGCAATTTTTCCCCTATAATAAAAGATTTCACTATAACAATCAATATCTCCTCTGATCACCAGACGGCAGTCTTGTACTCTTTTTCTATAAAAGTTTTCTGCTATCGTCAAAAGCGTTCCCCATTGGTTTTCTATGGCAGTCTTAGCTATTCGATGCGATCGGTGGAAACTCAATAAACGAAACATTTTACTACATATTAGAATAATGTGCCATTACCTTCAATATTGCCATAAAAGTGTCTTACAATTTTCAATTTTCAAAATTTCTTCCCGAGAAAGTTGTGGTTGCCTTAGTTGAACTTTTTTGCCGGTTGCTCCAAATAGCAGTATTCTGCCTGAAATCTGCTCTCGAAAAGTCGTGCCAATAAAGGATTGCTGACAACATTCGACACAACTCTGCAAGTTGTGCGCTAATGTCAAACCGGCTCAAATCATTTCTAGAGCTCGAGAATGCTGCTTAAAATTTTAAAAAGTGGTCCGCCTAATGTAGAAAAGAAGAAGAGAAGACTGGCCACTTTCCCTGGTATGCATGATATGTCGGATGGCTTCAAGAATATTGCGGGCAGACGTTACCTTGTTGTCGTACTTCCGCTTGTAGCTAACTGAGTGCTGTGTGCAAACAAGTAATGCAAGTACAGAAAACAAAGAAAGGTTTCTGCTAAGTGCCACATGTGTCTCCCTCTGTTTCCAGTCAAGAAAACGTTGAAGTGCATACCCTTCACATGCGGTGCCATTTACTTCGGACAAACAGGGCGATGCCTGAATGAGAGGCCAATGTAGCATGAAAATGTAAGAAAAATTTACCCTCCTTGCCACGTTGCTGCTAACCGTGCGAAGTGCAAATGCTAGCATAAAAGGGGGCAAGAAAGGAATTTTGAGAATGAAGGGCAGGGAGCACATTTTACAAAAACAAACACGGCTGTTTGAACGTAAGTAGAAACTGAAAAATCGAAGAGATTAGCCTCGTCTATAAGATGCTTAGTGCTAGAACACACAAAGAAGCATCGCGTTCCGTGACTCATTAAGGAGGACAATTGAATTTGAACTGAATTTGAATGCTTTTATTTTTGTCTCTCGATGAGAAAAGATTAGAAAAGTAACACAGGGAAATAGAGGACGCAGACATAAAAGCTGGCTAAATGACGCTTGAAAGTCACCTTGTGCACAAGCGCTGGGGCGAGGTATTAATTACTACAGCCACCAATACCTTGCCATACTTTAAATATCAGGTATTTTCTTTGAATATTCTTGTTAAGCTTACTTCGTACTCGTCCGATACGCAAATGAAAGTGACGTGCGAATTTGTTGAAGGTAAGTTTGTAATGGGGGAGAGATGGCTGGATAAAGGCATTTTTTTTTGTCTCGGCGTCAGCTCTCTTACACTAACAAATTAAGTTTCATTTTCCTTCTGCACCAGCGAGCTATGCAAACTATCGCTGTCAGATGCGCGCATAGGCACGTATATTAGCGAGAAAATTATTCTCACCTTACACCCGCAGAACAAAGCGCCCCTTGCCAGTTGAGACTGCCGACGCGCGATGCGTGAGTAGAACATGGACTCAGCGGTAACTTGTGTATAGCTACACGAATGTTCAAGAATAGTAATTTGCGTACCATGCAGCTGCGGTAGTGAGGAGCAGTGTTTACCGCTCAGTGTAATGCAGCCTAAAACAAACCATACAATTTTTGATATGGACACAGAAGTTTTAAGTAATATAAATAGGTACAACTAAGTGTTCCCAAACAATGGTATTTTTCAAGATTAAACATGCAGCAGTCACTGTACTCATGAAATAATGCATGCATGAAAACACTCTTTGTTTACAAGGTAGTACGCATACATTTCAAAGCAGAAGAAAGGTTGGTGGAGAGGACACATGTGACGCCAACAGTGTACGGCTCCCTAACCTCCGCTCATGGACCGCACACGTCGTGCTCCGCCCTATTATTATTCCTGCTACTGTCCACGCTATCGCGATGAAATCTGCCTCAAATAAAAATTGTAGACAGGCTCACCCTACTAACTTTCTAGCGACCGGAACTCTTGTTTGGCAGCAGGTGTAAATAACGGCAAGCAGCGGATGGACAGTACTAATTGAAAGTGTACCGTCTTTGCCGGAGACTTCCAAGCAACATAGCTTTGTTTCTTAGTCAATTAGCGGTGCACTTATGGCCTTCTTAAACTCCAAATCTATGTAGCGTATGGTTAAAGCTTGCACTCACTTTTCTAGGTCACTTAGTGTATAGGGATGTCGGAACGGCTCTAATATTCCCCTGAGAAGCAAACCTGGTTGGTTCTTTTTGGCAAAAACGCACAATAAACGCGCCGGTGACAACGATGCGTCACCGTGTTTATCTAGTTTTGACTTTGGCTCTGCTTCCATTACACTTTCTAGTAATGTCACAGCATGAACTATTTAATAAATTTTGGGTGCATGGCTGGTACACAGCATACAGGATCTAGCGCAAACTGATAATGCAAGCTTTTATACCTTCAAAAATAGCGATCTTACGTTCCTCATTTCGTTTGTACGATTCTCAACCCGGTTTAAAGTATAGAAATTTGTCGCAGAGATAATTTCACTATGATAAGGTTTGTTACGAGGTCTATAGTTCGGGGACAATCGATCCATGGATAAAACTTCGAAGTGGGTGGTATTACATTCCTGTCTCAAACGAAGAGTGTTTGAGGAGCTAGTCTACAGCATCAACGTAAAGCGTCGGTTGCTAAAAATAAACAATGTAGGCAGCGCAGCAGCTCCGAGAAAATGTGGTGCTGGTGCACGCTTTGGCCCCAATAGCGATTGTATGCTTGCAATTATTAATCTGCAATATGAGGTGCAGAGCACCCACACAGCGGCCGACCAAGTCACTCAATCCTTGCAAATAAATAAACTTTTATGATACCGCAAAATTTTAAGGGACAAAATTGGTAAATTAGGCTATAACGCAAGGTTTCAATGACGCTTAGAACCGCGTGTGAGCGCAATCAAAAATAAATTGTACTATAGCCACTGCTTTCAAATGTATGTGTTGCGTTTTGTTAAAAGTGTCCTGCTTGTCTTATTCAAAGCGTTCTTTCGTATCGGTGTCCCCTCTCCGTGTGATTTATTTTAAACTTAACTTTGCGTTGCGCGCTCGTTAGCGACGGAGAGATCTCGCCATTATGAGGCCTTTAGTGAGTGAAGACATTGACCTTACCCGCACGTTTTAAAGATTCTTTTGCGTGCTTACGAGAAGCCGGGGAAGACTTGGCTGCGTTTATTTGATCTTCCATGTGTTCAACAGTGCGGAAGACGGCACCGTGTTGCTTCACAGGTCGCGAACCACAGGTATGGGGTGAATTTGCCATCTTTGTGAGCATTAATACCATAATCTGGATGTCCGTCGTGACACGGTGTTTGCCTTGAGAAAAACAAGAAGGTGGCGGTATGCCCAGCGTACTCCTCCAGCCCCATGATTGTGTTATGTTTTAAAATTTTTATGATCTTTATCATTTCGCTACCTGAACATTCTCTTCTGTAGGCAACTTTAAAGAAGGGGTTTCTTTCCGACTGCATGGATGACAATATTTGATATAAGATGCGATTTATTCATAGGAATTTATTCATTGGCGGAATAGTAATGACACTCAAAGCCGTTCATTTTCCTTTGAATATATGTATAGAAAGAACGCCTGGTTAAAAGCCGATCTTTTTTTTTTCATTTTCGCGGCTGCGCTGCCTATCGATAGGGTCACTTCCTTATTTGCTAGACACAGGATATGCGCGTGGACCATACACGTCTAGATCTCTTGAGCTTCTTTTTATCGTGGTCACCTGAGCGTTAACTTTCACACTTTCGGTGTGGCTCTGTAAACGAGCGCATGCTACGGAGAGTGCGTAATCGCCATAAACAGCTCATTTGGATCTGAGGGTAACATGAATTATGGTGTTGTATGAGTGGGACGCTGGATGTCAGAGGGATAGCTGAGATTGGAGTCTAGAAGAAAACTGATAACAATAAGGAAGGAGCAAGAAAACAACGTTGTTTTTGTTTACCAGTCGCATAAACTACGAAGTCACGTTTTAAGTTCTGGAAACTGTTCTTAGGCTTTTCTGTGAATATCTTCTAAAAAGAATGTGGAACCTATAAAATGAATCGCGAAAAAACAGAGATAACCAGCGTTCCGCGGCCACAGAATAAAAGCATGAGAATTAAACGTATCGATAAAACGTCCCAGTATTGCTGATGACCGGGGACCCGCTTAACTGACTGCAAAGCGCTAGACAATGAATATGCCTATTGTTTTGAATGAGCAGCGTGGAGAAAAAGGACCGCTTCCATTTTGTACCACGTTACAAAGAGTCCACTGATCCATTTTCACCCGCCGGGAGACATATTGGGCGTCACCCTGCGATATTTATTTTCTTCTAAAGTGCAGCTTCTACTTTATTTAGCCTAAGTCTACTGGACGTTAAGCTTCCTTTAGTTTTTAGATGGCTCGTCGATATCCGGGTGTTGTGATCCAGTCATAATGAGACCAGATCCGGGGACTCTGCAAGCCCCATGAAAAGGTTGCCCATTGAAACTTGAAACAATGGCAGTCCTCCATATACGTACCCAAATTAGTCGTAATTGAGATCCACGCTCTTATCTTCGAGTAACGAAAATTTATTCAAGAATGCTTGTCATGATCGTTTCATTCGCTGTAAGAAACTACAGCAACTCAATCCACCCGCAATGCGGTAGCGCCCGTATCGAAGACAAATTGAAAGCAGCGCTATGTAGAGAGAATAAAAAAAAACGCCCCAAATGCTAGCGTGGCCATTCGCGCTGCTGGATGTATTGCCCAAGCCGACGAGCCAAGCTGCTGCGTGCAAGGCCCAGCCGAGCATTTTGGCACTCAGCAATATACCGACGGGCAGCTGTATCAGCTACCTTGTTATTTTTATCGTACTTTGTAACGATGGATGACACTGAACTGGTCGTGTTCAAGTATAATTTCCACCTCGCCAATTTTTTTACTCTTGTCGCTCGCGTAACACTCAGTCCACTGTCGTTTTAGGATTCCATTTATTTGTTTGGAAATGAAAACGAGTCAAAGTTAACGTTAGGAGATAGAATGGAGATAGAATTCACTAACAACAATGCAGCCGAAATTAATCAGAAGAAAACGAGTAGAGTGATGACTAAGCTTCGGAGAGCGAAGAAATTGCAGTATTTTAGGCTGTGTCGATTACGAGGTTAAGGAAACGTCGACTGGGACAGCTGGTGGTTGGATGTGCAAATGACATAAGAAAATTTGTTTGTTAGGATAGTTCAGAGCAGCAGAGCACAGGATAATATCAGTGGGAGAGGCCTGCGTCCTGCAGTAGACGCAACCAAGGCTGGTGAGGATGGTGGTGTCGATGGCGGGGGTGAAAATATTTATGACCGTCGTGTTGGTGCTGGCTATGCGATATTGGCCACGTTCACGATGACCTGGATGTGAACACAGCCTCTTCGTACCGTGGGCTCGGCAGCTGTGCCACTGGGCGGACGAGTAACCCTCTTGTCTTCGCCATGCAGGTGCTCCTTCCTGTGTTCACACATGTGCTGTTGCCTGTTCTGGCTGCTGCCTGCGTTGACGTGCGGCCACGTTATCGTCATCACTACGGCAGTCATGAAGCTGATACCAATTCCGTAACAGCGGCTGACGTCACGTTTACCTGGATTTCGCCACCACCTGGCTCTGGGACCATCCGTTCGTCGTGGGAAATACAATCGCCGCAGACATCATGTTTTTCGCCACCTATAAAAGATCGCCCGTGGACCGCGGCGCCTTGTGGGCTCGGCAGCTGTGCCACTGCGCGGACGAGTAACCCTCTTGTCTTCGCCATGCAGGTGCTCCTTCCTGTGTTCACACATGTGCTGTTGCCTGTTCTGGCTGCTGCCTGCGTTGACGTGCGGCCACGTTATCGTCATCACTACGGCAGTCATGAAGCTGATACCAATTCCGTAACAGCGGCTGACGTCACGTTTACCTGGATTTCGCCACCACCTGGCTCTGGGACCATCCGTTCGTCGTGGGAAATACAATCGCCGCAGACATCATGTTTTTCGCCACCTATAGAAGATCGCCCGTCGACCGCGGCGCCTTGTGGGCTCGGCAGCTGTGCCACTGCGCGGACGAGTAACCCTCTTGCCTTCGCCATGCAGGTTAGAAAATCATACTCTCTTTTTGCAAAGAAATCGAGCAACTACTTCTTAATTCAGCTGCCGAGCCCGCAGTGTTGTACTTGTATTGTCGTTGAATGCTTTGCTGTTGTCCATTCGTTGCTTATGCAATCCGGTGACATGGAAACTAACCCTGGTCCTGACACTGCCGCCATACTTGCAGAACTACAGAAACTAACATCGGGCCAAAGCGCATTAATCAGCGAAGTAAAAGACCTCAGCAGCAGGTTAGTAGCGACAGACAAATCGATCACCGAATTAAGTAAGCGCATTACCGAATTAGAAACCCACTATCAGGACCTCGCATCACTTAAAACAGAAGTTGAATCCATTAGGACTGATGCCGCCACGTCGGCGAGCCAAATCAGTAACCTCGAATCCAGAGTAGACGATGCCGAAAACCGGTCGCGCCGCAACAACCTGCTATTTTATGGCTTACCTGATACTAGCTCAAAGGAAACGTCCTGAGTCTGAAGAACTGGTCACCCGCCTTTGCAGTGAAACTTTGGACATCACCGTAGACCCAAAAGAAATAGAAAGAGCACATCGTCTTGGCCGTCACTCAAGTGAACGATGTCGACCCATTATCGTTAAATTCACTTTCCATAAGACAAAAGAATCCATCCTAAAAAACGCCCGGAAACTAAAAGACACCGACTACAGCATAGGAGAAGACTTTTCACATTCTGTCCGTAAGGCACGCAAACATTTACTACGTTTCGCGAAAGAAACATCTGATAAATACGCACTGCGCTTTAAAACACTGTACATAGGCCCCAAGCAGTATATATTCGACGACTTGACGGAAACGGTAAAAGAAGTGCCATAGCAATCACACTCTGCTCGCTCTAAAGCAACTCCCCGACAGCACACCCCCCGAACTAATCTTACCTTATCTGCAGTATTTACTACATACGAAGCTTTTTACCGAAACGGGAAATCGTATCTAGTCTTGTCTTATCAACCAACAGCACCCTTCTCATTCTTACAGAAACGTGGTTAACAGACAATATCAGTGATACCGAAATTTTAGCTGCGCTGCCCAACTTTAAAGTTTACCGTAAAGACCGGGAAAGAGCCCGTGGCGGTGGCGTGCTCATAGCCGTACATCAGCAGTTTTCAGCATCCTTAATCAATGTAGATTCTAACTTAGAACTGCTATGGCTGCTCTGCCACGCTGCCCCCCGAACTGTGCTGGTAGGAGTCTGTTACAGGCCACCGCAAAATGATCCGGACTTTTCCTACAAACTAAACAATGTGCTGAGTGAACTGACATCATCGTATCCTAACGCAGATATTGTTCTTTTTGGTGATTTCAATTTTCCCACTATTGACTGGCGTAACTACACCTCCATGACAAATTCTTCAGAAGCAAAAAATTTTGTCGATGTCTGTCTTAACTTCAACCTTACTCAGCTAATATTAGAGCCAACGCGCATTGCGCAGAATTCCGCCAACACTCTAGATCTG